>BJBW01006500.1:0-24340 GCA_004320125.1 Scolopax mira
CTACAGGAAAGACATTGAAGTGCTGGAGTGTGTCCAGAGGAGAGCCACCAAGCTGGTGAGGGGTCTAGAGAACAAGTCCTATGAGGAGAGAATGAGGGAACTGGGCATGTTTAGTTTGGAGAAGAAGAGCCTGAGGGGGAACCTTGTTGCCCTCAACAACTACCTGAAAGGAAATTGTAGAGGCGGGTGTTGGCCTGTTCTCTCAAATGAATAATGTCAGGACCAGAAGAAATGGTCAAAAGTTGTGGCAGGGGAGGTATAGATTAGATATTAGGAAGAATTACTTTACTGAGAGGGTGGTCAGGCACTGGAACAGCCTGCCCAGGGAGATGGTGGTGTCATCATCCTTGGAGGCATTTAAGAAACATATAGATGTGGCACTTCAGGGCATGCTCTAGTGACTGAGATCGTTGGGTTTTGTCTGTCTGTGGGTGAGTGCGGTGCATGTGAGTGTTGGTTTGCGTTGATGGGGTTTTTTTGTTTGGTTGGTTTTTTTGGGTTTTTGTGGTTGGACTCAATGATCTCAAAGGTCTCTTCCAACCATGAATAGTCTGTCATTCTATGCTTACAAGGGAAGGATAGAAACAATAAAAGGTGTTGGACCCTCTAACATGAAACCACAGCAGCACGTAGCTGATTTCTGTGACATACAGCTTTATGAACCCTGTTTAGCACTAGAGACAGTTTTCCACATTTCAGTATACTGTTTTGCTATTGTTGACTTGCAGTGTTGCAGATCAGAAGCTATAAAATACCCCAATACATAACAATTTAATTTATTTAATTTCTACTTTGAAAGTACTTTAAACCTTTTGACTACTTCATGGTATTCCCCAAGACACTTGATACTTGTGTACTTTTGAAAACAACCCATCTCACACCAAGAGAATACAGGCAGGTACACATTGCTTGAGGCAGCATAAGATGTAATAGCAAAATAGGGTGCAACTCCCTCAACCCACTGCTCTTACACTAAACTTCCTTATTTAATTCAATTTTGGAAGTCAGAGTGATTTCATCAGAGTGATTTCATCAGACCAAGCCACTAAAGACATCCAACTTTCCTAGACATCCAGCTCTCTTTCCCAGCATTTGCTCAAGAACTTAGAATACTGGAATTAAAACAATCTCATGTATTGCCCTCATCTTGTTTGCCCTTTGCTTTGGGGAATGGGGGTTTTTGGTGGGGTTTTTGTTTTGTTTTTTTTTCAATCAGATTCTCAAAGCACTTCAGACACTGAATCCAGCAACTACTTCCAAAAAAATCCAAGCAAACAGATATAAACCACTACTCAGGAAAATTATTTGTAAAAAAAAAAAAAAAAAATAGTATTTATTTGGTGCAGTGTTTACATGTAAGACAATTGCATTTCAGTACCAAAAGAGAAAACAAGACTAATAGAGTCATTTCATTCAAACGATTTATCCTTCTTAACAAAAGTGACTTGATATGGCTTTTTGATCCTCTGTACTATGATTACAAGTTATTTTCAAAATCCTAGTTGAGGTGGCACTCTGATATTAATTACCATTTGCTAAAAACATACATGCAGATACATAAAGGAGAGCTCTAATGAATTAAAAGCCAAATTTAATAAATGAGGTAGTTCATCTGCTTACACAGAAACGCAGATTTGTGTTTCTCTGTATAAAACACCCAGCCTCTGTATGTGTGTCTGCAATTAGAGTTCTATCGCTTGCAACACAGCCTTGCTGAAAACCTTTGCCCTTTGCCTTTCACAGCAGGGAGAGTTCAAGAGTCAAGCTCGATGTTGGCAGCCAGGAACCTCGCCATCGGGACAATTATCTCACCACTTCCTGATACGGCTCCGGAGCACGTAGCACACATTAAGGGTGATGGTAAGTCTTGCCCTTTTTAGATTCAGAGCGGCTTAAGGCAGAACAGCACTTTTAATTACTGACAGTCCGACTGGTCTCACTACAAACAATCTGATTTGGATGATTGCTGTGTCAAGATCCTGAGGATTTTTAACTACCTGAATATACAGTATATATTCCTGCGCCTCTACCATAGTGCATGAAAACTTCCCTTCATATTTACCAAAAAAACCCATTCGCTTCTTTTTAAATTGCCAACCAGCAGCTCAGAGATTCAACATTCACATTTCTTCATATTTAGTTTAAAACACTACTAAACCAACTGTCTCAGACAAAAATCATAAGTTAAATTCTGATTAAAATTGCCATTATAAGCCTGCACCTGATTATCAAGTGAAAGTTACTCAACTAAAGAAAAACATTTCAGCAAGCAGTTGACAGAACGACTTTCTGCCAGGCACCACAACAAGAAGAAAGGTGCTCATTGTGATAATCCTTCTCTGATTAAGATCAGTCACTGTAGCCAGCACAGAACCGAGTGTGCAATCCTTCATGTTATTTTTAAAAAGAAAATTCAAAGAGAAAAAACAAAATCATTTGCAAAGTGAATAAATATCCCAGGCACCCATGGCTTCATTTATTCTTGTTCTCAGAAATATCAATCAGCAAGAAGGAGAGACAGCGTTGTCATCTGTTTGCCTGTTTAAAAACAAAAACCAAAGGTTCAAGTTCTGCTAACAAGCTGACAGACTATCTTATCAATTACTAGGATGCTTCTCAACAGAATAGCTTCATTATCAGACTAGTCATATTTATTTATTTTTATGAATAAAATCAAGTTTTGGTATTTGAAACATTTAAAATTATTGAATTTTAAAATATTTTACCTGCATATTTTTATAAATCCAATCTGTAAACACAGTCATATTCCCATACACTCCGGGCCTATTGGGACTAGCACAGCCAGTTCCCCAGCTGGTATCTCCAACCAGCCACCACACGGAATTTTTGTTAGTTACTAGAGGACCTCCGCTGTCACCCTGCACAAAACACAAGCATACTGTTAGTGACATCACCAGGAGGAAAGATGCAATCCATTTCACTTCAGGAATATATCTTAGGTTCCAAAAAAAGATGATCACCATTTTAAGGCAGTCACTGAAACCAAATGCAACAGCAAGTACAGTATTAAATGATGACTGCTTGCCGTAGGGATCAAAATTGTTTGCCCAAAGCACTAAATGACATAGGTGTTATTGACTTTCTTGTTCACAAGAAAAATGCTAAGGTGTCGCCATAATTATGAAGAGCATTTGTTCACTTTCAAGTAGCAGATAACAAAACATCCCTGAAGCATTAAAATGGACTGCCTCGCCCTCTTTGCCAATTGAGCAAGAGCTTAGGACTGGCAGCCATTCAGAAGACAAAACAAAAGCTCTCCCTTTCAAAGGAATGCACCACAAAAGAAACTAGAAGCCCAACCAAAATGTTACTCAATTATTATTATTATTTGGTGGGTGATCTGTCTGTAATCAATAGACGATTTAAAAAACTACTAGTAAGACCACAAAAATAATGAGATCATTATTAGGTGTTAATTAGGAATAATTACCTGACAGGAATCAATTCCTCCTTCTAGATACCCGGCACAGATCATTGTAGGCAAAATCATGCCGCTATAGATATAGATAGAATTACACCTAGAATGTTCTATTAAGGGCACCGTAACATAATTCAAGTTATTTGATGTTTTACCTAAAATTGAAATATGCACAAAAACACACATACAAAGACAAAATTAGAGCAAGCATCTTATTATGTTGCAATTACAAATCCCAGCAGCTAGCACTCTTCAAGATGAAATGACTTACTAGAACCATCGGAATGGACACTTAAGATGTACTGTCCACCACAAAGAGAAAACTGTGACATTAAGACTCCCTTCCAAGAGATTTGTGAGTTACCCTGCATTACTGTCCATGTACTGTTAAGCAAGACAACATGGCACTACCTGCCTACTCCAGACCCAAATCAACTGCGTCATATAGGGCTATTAAAAGCACATGAAATCTGCAAGAGGTGAAGAGGACCTCCCTTACAGGGAGGTTTCATGGTCCAGCACATGTGGCCTCAGTCAGAGTCCATCTTCCACATCACCCTGCTCCCTGCCCAGTACCTTCTCATACTGAAAGGAGAAACCTTCCCTCTTTCCATCTCACTTCTTACAAGTTTATTTGCATCATGCTATATTATCTCAAGGTGGTGGAAAGGAGTGGCTCCTGCCCTTTCCTATGTTCACAGAGGACTGGCCTGGCACACAGCTACATTTTTTATTACAGGAGATGGTATTTGGGCACTGACGTAGCCCTGCTAATGAGGGCACAGAATTGTTTCCTGCTTGGGTATTTCTGGTCCCCAGTACTGATTTGATGCTCCTTTGCAGTCTGATGAATGTAACACATCCCAACTTGCTTTGGGACAGAATGCCTTGTGTAAATATTAGGAGCTGTAATAACATGGAATCATGGAATTGTCGGAGTTGGAAGGGACCTCTAGAGATCATCTAGTCCAACTCCCCTGCTAAAGCAGGATTGCCCAGAGCACATCATTCAGGACTGCATCCAGGCAAGTTTTTAAGATCTCCAGAGAAGGGGACTCCACCACCTCCCTGGGCAGCCTGTTCCAGGGCTCACCCTCACCGCAAAGAAGTTTTTCCTCATATTTGAGTGCAACTTCCTCTGTTCCAGCTTGAGCCCGTTGCCCCTTGATCTATCGCTGGAAATCACTGAAAAGAGTCCAGCTCCAACATCCTTCAACCCACCCTTTAGATACTTATAAACATAAATAAGGTCAATATTTTAAATGGGTAAGAAAAAGATAGCATATCAACAGATCTAGCTCAAACCACCCAATAACCCACTTTAACAGTTATCTATAGACTGAAGAGGACTGGTTTATGTAGAAGAACAAAATATTTAAGAGCCACTCTTACCTCCTTGGTACTCTGCTCCCCACCCAGATATCCAGCATTGCTGATCAGACTGGAACATCATTCCTGGATTAGGCAGACAAACTGGCTGTATGGCATCTACAAAACAAACACAGTAACATCTGTAACCCCAGACGCCCAGACATAATTCAAAACAAATGTGTATGAAATATCTTGGAGTGACCACCACTTAAATACAGATACACCATGCATTGTCTCTGCACTTTATCTTTCCTTGCACATGAGCATTACTGTGCAACGCCTGCAGCAGCAGAAAGCTTACCAGCTGCCCTTTTCCAGATGGCCAGTACAAAGTGAAGAACAAGCACAATTAATGGTTCTAGCTCAATTCATCAGGCTAACTAGAACAATTAATACCATCTCTTCTGATCAGTAGAGGACAAATAAGTAGACAAACTTCCAACATGTACCTCTCTGCATTCTCTTTGCAAAACCAGGCTGAAAATAATGCAAGCAGGATTCAATGCCTGTATAAAAGAAGCGTGAAACACAAAACCAGCCAGCCTCACTATTCTCAGTAGCAGAAAAGCCCCTCCAGGTTACTTTAAGCTTTAAATTGATTCACTGAAACATAAAGGACCTGCACAGATAGCACCTAAACACATAAAGCACATCAAGTTTAAATAATGCTTTGTCTGACAGTTTTTACTGCTTGCTTATAAACAACCTATATCAACTTTTAAGAAAGGAACTTCTAACTTCTTTGGAGTTTTGGTTTGTTGCGGTTTTTTGTTTGGTTGTTTTTTTTCCCCCCCAGTTTTTATTTGGCATAACTTGGTTAAGGATTGAGTCTGCTGCTCCACATAGAAGTGGCAATGCTTAAGCATCATAGAGCATTCTGGAGTAAAAGCACACTATTGAGATGAGCCCAAACTCCCTTACTGTCTTCTAGATTTAAATAAATCCTATTTAAAAAAAAAATAAAATTAGAGGATGTGCCTTCTGTCTCTACATCTATCCTGTCTGTGTCTCTAAAGTGTCTCTACCTACATTTTATGTTCTTCCCTCAAGTATCTACTAGGATTTCTTGATGCACTTCAGAAACTTTAAACGATGTGCTCAGTATCATTGGATTTTTACCTTAAGAAGAGCAGAATACATACCAGTAAAAGTCAGGGGTATCTCTAACTTCATAAGGGCAACATCATTGTCTTTAGAATCTGTATCATAATCCGGATGGGAAATTATCTGTTGCACTCTGTATCCATTTTGTAAGAACATCTCACTCTGGTACAGAATCCCAGCATAAACCCTCCAGTTGTGCGGGTCAGCTAATCGTCTACAGAAAAAAAGAAAGACGAGAAGATTTGCTTCTCTAGTAATGAGTTACAGAATTATGACCTTGAAAAAAATTGTTTTCAGAAACGGTAGTCAAATGCATGTGTGTGCAAGAATAAAGATGAAAAAGGTAAACAAATTCTAAGACATCTAACTTTGGTAAAGCTTGACTCTAATTTCATAACTATATTTAAAAAAAATCTTTGAAATGGGTTAAGTATCATTGTCTATCCCCTTGGTCACTCAGCACAGCAAATTATAATCTGAGACTGTAACACTGAAGTCTATTGATTTCCATGGCTGAGGGATCAAGCAGTTATTTCTGAAGTCTCACATGTCAGTGGTATCATTCTCGTGTACTATACAAAGCATGCAAGGGCAGCAGAAGCCAGAATTAGTAAAAACATGATCTAGTGAAGGAATTTCACTTATCTTGAAAACGACAGGGTTGGTTTTTTTTTCTTTGGTTTTGGTGGGGGTGTTTTAAATGTTAAGCACACTCACTAGATGTAATGTAAGCAGCCTCTTGTGCTTCAGCACAGTTTACAAATGCTCAATAAACAACTTTCCACAAGCGTTAAAACTCCCTCTATGAGAACTGCCCAGGCAGCAGTGCTTGCAAGCTGTTCCCTCTCAAAAAAAAAAAAGGTAAAGACCAAAAGACCAGTTCTGTGCCAGCTACAGCTTGGTTGCCATTTCTAAAGCTCTTGCAGAGCTCAAATGAGAAAACAGAGGAAGGATAAGATCATCACATAAAAATAAATACTTGCATTCTTTTCTCAAGGTTAAGGACAAAGTCATTTTTCCTTGGCTTAGTCTCAAACTGTGATCCAGCCAACCAACCGGTAAAATGCTTTTGCTTAGTGGAGTTTCCCTCCAACAGAAGCAGCCACCTTTTAAACATATTCTGCCACTGTGCACAAGGTACCACAGCACCCTCAACTCTCCTCCAAGCTTCTATTTTCATAGGTTAAAAACTAAAAAGCACCAGTTATTTTTGTTGTTGATGCCTTTGTAAAGTGTTCCTTGGATAGATATAAATATATATTTAATAATGACTTGGACTTTGCTATGGCATGAAGATATGAGAAAATAAATGGTAGAGGCATCTTTAAATTTATTATTTCTACAGTTGTGCAATATTTGAGGGTTTGGGATCTTTTTTTCCTTTTGTTTTTCCTCGAAGGAGAGGAAACATCTTCAGGACAACATTGCACGTCTGGTGTAAGTTTGGTGCTTTAAGTTGGGTAGGTATCTGTGCCCAACACCACCATCCAACTTAATTCTCACCTTTAACAAGTAAAATAAAATTTTCTTCCTGTAGAAAGCAGATGGATGATCTGCAGCCAGCCTCCTCCAGAACAAGTTTTCCCTTAATACTTAAAAAACATACCTAGCCAAAATACTGTACCTAGCACATGCATTCAAGGTGGCGAGAGGGGAACATTTAATTCCATTTCAAAGCAGGAAGTTGGAAGACTAAGATAAATTTGTCCATTTCAGCCTGAAAGCAACAAAGATCACCACTCGATAGACAAATGAGAGGGCACAGGCACGACTCACCCTTCCACGCAGTGGGCTGCTGTCACTATCCACTGGCGGGTGATGATGGAGCCCCCGCAGACATGGACGCCCTGCACGTGGAGGCTGACCTGCCACGGCCACTGCCCCAGCACTGCCCCGCTGCCACCCACGATTCTGTTCATCATGTTCACGCTTTTAGTGGGCAGGCCACACTCTAAGGAGTTGGTTACACACAGAGGCATTAGTTAAAGAGGAAGGTGGTCTGGAAGAAATGTCTGCAGCTCAGGCTTCGCTAGCGGAGGGGAGCACAGACCGTGTCTGACCTCTGCTCTGCTCCTCTGAACACTGAGATGCTCCCTGTCCCTCAAACCAGGACACTGCCATAGCCTAGACCTCCTTCACATTGCAGACGTCATGATGAGTATTTGGCAGTTGCTGCCCTCAGTTCACTACAAACCAGAAACCAGTGGTTCGCTACACCTTTGAGTGTGGTACTCAGGTGTCTCTGGCAAGCCACATGGACACACGCCATTGCGTTGTGCAACAGAACAGACAACAGCTAGGCATTGACTCGTGGCAGCCATCACTGTCAGGAATGCACAGGCCACCCAATGGCCACGTGTCAGAGAGTGGATGCATCACAGACATCCCACCACTGCTGCCTGTGGTGAAGGTCTGTGGCCCGGCAAGTCATTTAAAGGAAGAAGTGGCAGCAAAGATAAAAGCAACCAGGAACATCCAGCATCCTCTCCCACCCTGCTCCTTAAATTGTGCCATTTGAAAATTGGGAACCACAGTTAAGCCATCTACCCATCGGAAGACAGCATTTATTTATGCAGATTCAAAAAGATTCACCAGCGACAGCATTTCAAAGCTTGAGGAAGCAGAAGTTTGAGGAACACAGTCACTTACCTATGCAGCGTAGAGAAACCACATTTTGTGATGCACAGGAATCGCTGCGATAAAAACAGAAAAAACCCAAACGGGACTTTAGGGACACAGTGAAGCAAATGGTGGGCAAAGTCCACCCTCCAGCTGCTGCCTACCCTTTCCAGCTATGTTCCCTGCTTTCCCCTCCTCTTCCTGCTGAGCGTTCCCTCCTTTCTTCACTCTCTCCTGCTACCCTACCAGCAGCCAACTTGCCTCCACCACTTCTTGCATTCACCAAAACTGTCATGTGGAAGACTGTAGTCGCCAGTACAAAAGGTTTGTAAGCCTATTGAGGAGCAAGATGAAGAACAGCATGAGAAAAAGTTGAGGTCATTTAGGAAGTAGTAGTAGAAGACCCTAAACAAGGGAGCCATGGGAACCTTCCAGTCTACAGGTTTAGAAACCAGACACTTCAGAGTTGTTTAATGAGAATAAAAATGATACTTTTCACAGTGAAAGATCCATTTTGCATGCTGTGTGTTCATGCGACTGAAAAAAAATTAAATAGGTATACCAGCTGCTGTAAATGTGTTTCAGCTGGTAGCTATTGTCACTGTATAGAAACTCCTGCTGATGGTCAAAGAGCCTTAGAAAAGTATCTTTGACATGGAAGCCTTCTAGACAGCATGGAAGGAGCACGATAGGACATCTTTTTTAAAAGAGGACAGGAAGGATGGAAAAATAACAGCTCTGTTTTTAAACAGAAGGGAGAGCAGCTACTGCTATCAGATTAAAAGCAAAGTCTCTCTCCCTCTAACAATCCCCATTGAAAGACATGCTTGCATTACGCTACGGGAAGAAGCTACGCCTCTAACAACAGCTAAAAAGACCCCTGATAAAAGGAAAGAAGTTTGTATTGAACAAAGATACCTGCTATACAGCTTTTTGTACAGGTCTATATTTCCAGCACTTGTGTTCACCTTCATGTAGCTTTTAAAGCTGCCTTCAGTTGCTACTCCTCGACTGTAATAATATGTATCTCTACAAAACAAAAAACCCATTATGAAACTCACTAGTTTCAGTTTTCAAGCAAGTAACAATAAACTGTGCCAAGCTACAGCTTCCGACATGAACAACACTAAAAATGTTTGGTTTTTTTTTTTTTAAATTAAGCACAGACCCAAGTGTAGCACAGCACCAGAGAATCAGTCTTCAAACATTTTTCAAGTTTCATTTCCCGTCAAACACTTACTAGATTAAACCAATATTTTTTTATCTGATATGCATGCACAGTAGGAATCTTCAACCTCATGAAACAGGGCAAGATGAAGAGATGCCTTTGCCAGAACTTTTACACAGCACAGCAGAGTTCAGGTCCAGTAAGTCACGACAGCTACATTTCTGATGGACAACAACAGAAGTGTTGCTGTTCCACTGGGCTTTCTAGCTAAGGACCAGCTCTGTGCAGCTGCTGCTGGGCTGTCATACTGGAGTGGGAATTACAGGGGCCATTGCTGTTTCAGACAGAGACCTGAACTCTGAGCACCACAACACAGAGTGGACACACACTAGTTTCCCCTGCCTGGGTTATAAATTCACTCCATTACTCCACACACAACAGAAGTCAGTATTTGCCAACTGTATCAAAGAGAGGCAATATTAAGTATTTCAACTGTAGAAGAATATAGGCTACGGCGTTACATGGGGAGAACATGGGCAGCACCCAGCGTCACAAATGTTTGTGGAGATCTTCCACGGGAGCCAGTGCTACTTGTGCCCTCAGAAGATCAAGGCTTTCTGGGTAACAATGGTGGTGAGAGTTTAAATCAGACTGGATGTTACTGAGCATTTAGAATGATCTGAAGTGAGCTCTGGAAGATAGTTGTAAGTGAATATATTGGACACAAGTGTCCCCACCAAATCACTACTACATGTGTGCCAGACCCCACTACCTGTTGGAGCAGCATTTCATTTTGATCGTGTAACAGCTACTGTCATTAAATCAGATCCACCTGGGTTCACAAGAACTAGACTGCCAACTGCTTTTTGTTTCAGATGCACATTCTTACAAATAGCAAGAGGGAGATTTTAACCTTTCTATGTATGTACAAAGGCTGATGAAGGTTAGACTTACACACTGTAGCCCATGTCTTTACATGCAATCCTCCCATAATCGTCATTCCAGCCATCTTGACAAACAGGATACCAGGATTTGCTGACAGGTGAATAAACTTCCAGGATAAAGTTTGGTCCATAAAGTCTAACTGCCAGAAAAGGAAGAAGGAAAAAAAAAACAAAAAACAACCAACATCACACGCTATATTACTGCTCTTTCTCTACTTAAAAGTATTATTACCCATAATATTTGTTTGTATGTATGAACTGGTATTAATTAAATGCTGCCTTCTACTCAGATTCTGAGTAAATACCAAGTAGACAGAAATACTGCAATAACTTAATTATTTTGTGTAAGGTAATTTCAAAGACCTACCAGTTTAAAAATGCAAGTGTAGAAGATAGTGTTCATCTTTTAATTTCAGCTTTTATGCTCAAAATTCTTTTTTTACATTCTGCCACTGAGAAAGACTGTAATAGCTAATCTCTTCTTACCTTTTATCTACACAAACATATATTTCTTAATATATCATATATTGTTTACAAATAAAATATAATAAATTGTAATATATTTTATATTGTGTCTTAGTACACAAAATTTCCTCAGACAAGCACAAAATTTCCTCCACAAGACAAAAATGTAACAAGGAGCAATTACCTCTGACATTCCATGCCCCATTATGTATTTATTTGCACAAGAATTTAATATGAAATAGTTCAAGCAAAAGAACAGATTGAACAGGCTTCTCCAAAAACCCATTATTCAACCAAATGGAGAGGAACAGCTTTAAAGGATATGCCAGTAAATGCTAATCCTTCATGAGACGTGCAAAATAAAAGCTCCCAGAGAGAGAATAAGAGCACAACTAGAATTTTCTGGAGTGACACTAGCGCAACACAGGCGTTAGAAACAAGATGCCACACCTTTGGAACAGACAAATGGATCTTTCCACCTTCCATCTTCAGATTCTTTTTAGTTGGAAACACTGATTGGACCAAGCTCTCTTACACAAAGGAGTTATGAAGTAGTTGAAGTATTATTGGGAGAACGAGGAATGCAAAAATATGTGAAAAAGGACAAGGCTGACTGAAGACCATCAGATTTATGTTATCACCTGAACTGCTACTAAGTCAGTGCTGACCGTTCATTCCAGAGATTATGTTACATTCAGTTTTGCACAAGCCCAGTTCAAATCAAAAGGTAATATTTTAAAAACTGATTCAAAAGTTAACACACCTCAAACCCCAGAGTCAGTCACTTTGTTTCAACTTTTCAATTGAACTGGAAACAAACTGAGTATCTAGATAGTGCTTCAAAGCACTCAAACATCCTAAACCATTTTAGAGTTAGACCTTCAGCTAAAATAGCCCTAACATAACTTAGGTGAGCCTTGGACAAGACAATTTGCTCAAAAATTCTTGCAAGTGAGTGAAGGTCCTCCCCCTTGACTGACTGCTGGCACTCACCACACCGGGTTTCATCCTCCCCGTTGGGGCAGTCGTTCATTCCATCACACCACTGCGAGGCCGGGATGCACACTCCTGAAGATCCACACTCTATCAAGGAGGTGACACAACGACTGTCTACTGCAGGGAGAGAGCAACAGAGACGTTAAGCTGAACATCAGCTCAGCCTCGGGCGACTACTGCCAACTCATCTTAAGGAGTATTCCACCTCAGTAGAGCAGAACATCAGAAAGAGCTCTTAAACTCAGGGATGGGAGGAGGCCTAGCCTGACACAACAGAGGATGCATTGCTCTGATCTTTACATCCCTTGTCAGATTAAGTAACTGATGCAGCTGATTGGATTTTGTCCACTGCCTTCCCTGAATAAGCAAGCACCATTAAGTTGTCTAAAAGGAGTCAGCTTAAGACTGACAAAGCATAACACTTATAAACAGCAAAGGAGGAAGAAAGCAATTACTCCAATTACATCCTTTTGCTTTTGCTGCCATTTAAAACAAGATTACATTCACCCTGTATAAATCAAAGTGAGTAAAAAAAAAACCCTAAGAACACAAAGTGTCATCCGAATAGTTTTAAACTAACTGTCCTCTCTCCTCCTTTCTTTTCCTGCACAGAGCAGACGGAGCTAAAAACAAAGCAAATTGTTTTTTAGTTTCCTTTGAAAAGTGGCTTTCACTGAAAGGGAAATTAGGATAGCACAAGACAAACTTTGCCTAAGCCAAGTTCTAGCCCAGCTTCAGAGCTTGGTCACCCCAATTGGAGATGACTTCCAAGGCAAATGTATTATCTGTGATAAGGCTTACAGTGGTGAGACAGGCCAGGCTCACACAGAATTAACATACTTTCAAGGTAAAAGCCTCGCAGAAACAAATAGACATGAATTATTTCTGCTTCAAGAGAGATACCATTTACCATAGAGTGGCTTGGGACTCCTGCCAGGTTACTCAACAGCCCTATCCAGCCTGGTGTTGAACACCTTCAGGGATGAAGCATCCACAACTTCTCTGGGCAACCTGTTCCAGAGTCTCACCATCCTCACAGTAAAGAATTTCTCCCTAACACCTGATTTAAATATACCCTCTTTCAGTTGAAAACCACTATCCCTCATCCTATTGCTCCCTTGCCTGATAAAAGACTTCCCCCCATCTCTCTTGTAGGCCCCCTTCAAGTACTGGAAGGCCACTGTAAGGTCTCCCCAGAGCCTTCTCTTCTTCAGGCTGAACAACCCCAGCTCTTTCAGCCTGTCTTCCTAAGAGAGGCGCTCCAACCCTCTGATCCAGCCCTCCTCTGGACTTGCTCCAACAAGTCCATGTCCTTCTTATGTTGGGTGCACCAGAGCTGGACACAGTACTCCATGTGGGGTCTCAGAAGAGTGGAGTAGAGGGGGAGAATCACCTCCATCAACCTGCTGGCCACACTGCTTTTGATCCAAGCCAGGATGTGGTTGGTTTTCTGGGATGCAAGCAAACACTGACATTACCTTGACCATTTACACTCTTGCAGTTAAGTGATACAATCTCCTGCCTTACTTAAGTAAAGTCAGAATTTGGAACAAGTTTCATTTCATTGCAGAGGAGTGATTTCCTATCAAAATGCACTGCAGAACAAGTTGTCCACGCACAGTCACGTGACAGCCATCCCCCAGTGCAAAACCCTTGCAAGAGGTCAAACTCCTCTTTACTAAACCTTACTGCACTGTACAATTGTAACGACCAGGTTTTGCCAGATTGGAGGTGTCCACCTGAACAAGCTGCTCCAAAAGTGTCAAAAAGCTGATGACATCACTTGATGTCAACAACATTTACTTTGATGAAAGGCAAGTGATAATAGCATTGTTTAATAAAAAGAATAAAAAACCCAACAACCAAAATTGAGCCATAAGGTAGTAACATTATATCTCAGGAGGCAGGTAACAAAGAGTTTCCTGACCTTAATTCCGCATAAAATGGAAGGTATGGAAATGTATATTTCTAACTTTAAAGGTTAATACATCTTTTCTTTCAGAACACACAAAAAAAAAATCTTACCAAAATACCAGATGAAGAAAGCAGCAATTGCACAACAAATGACTATTAAAATGGATACTATAATGATTATGGTTTTCCTTATACCTGAAATGAAAACAATGAGAAAAAGAGAAATTAGATCACAAATAAGGTAATTTCCAGCCACCAGCACTCTATATTGCCTTGACATTAAAACCAGACATTTTTTGCCATACAGGCTTTTCTCCATTCCACCACCCTTCCTCCAAATCACCCAAATTCCTATCCAGTTGCACTTTCATCCCAGACAGCTACTACTTCTTCACCTACTTCAATAGCTCCTTCAATACAGGAACTGGAAGGGAAAATGCCTTTTATTTGTTACCTTACTCTGAAAAACCTTGAGTCTAGAAATGGAAGAAATCCTGACAAAACTTACTTGATGTACACGATCTCCTGGATGAATGTGCTACTGGACTACTTGACTGATGGGTAACAACCGTTGGGACATAGCTTGGCACTGACGGAGCATTTGGTGAGAAGTACTGTGGATTTGGGTTAGCACCTACTGGCTGCCTGGCAGAATACAAGTTTTCTGGCTGAAAGCCATGATTTTCGTAGTATGGCGGTGGACTCTAAATTATAATGTTGAGAGTAAAGAAACAGGGGGAAAAAAAACCACACACACAAAAAACAAGAGGCAAGACTAATTAGGACAAAATAAGTTTCAGATGCCATTTACATTCAGAACCCTACAAGTAATTCTGCCAAAGAAGAAATTTACCATACTAATGACTCCAATTTACACAGAGAAAAAGTCTTACAGTACATGCCTAATACCACGCACTTTGAATGATAAAAATAATAGAGAGTGAGGCTGGAAAGCGTAGGAAGAGATCAGTTTCCCGATCCAAAGTAACTCAACCTAAGCAAGATTCTTTGAGCCCAGCCCTCCAGCTGTCCATGCAAACCACTGTACTGGAACATCTGACAAGGTAGAAATAAGCAGTATGGACAGTTTTGGGCAGTACCATCATCGAAAGAAATGCTGACAAGTAACAGGCTTTGTGTGTGCAGTTGTCCAAGCCCAGGACAAATGCTTTCCGCCCCATTTTGTCCTATGACACCAGGTATACATAGGCTATTTTTGAAATGCACTGGCCTACAACAGGTTGTGGAATATTTATCCTGGAAGAACTTTAAGAACTAGTTAGAGGCCATTCCAATCCATCTCTCCAAAATAAGCTTTAAAATCATAAATCTCCCCCAGGACCATCTAAGCACTTGAAATGCTAGTTAATTCAAGCCTCTTATACCTGCCTCACAGTGTATCTTTCCCTTTCTGCATAAAAGTAAGCACAACAAATACTAACTAGGATATCACTCAATAGGCTGTTACTTTTAAAGAATAAAAACCTCATTGAAAAAAAAAAATAAAAACAGAGAGGAATATTTTTAATATTTGGTTTACTTACTACAGTAGAGGTCATCTTTCCTTTGTCAGCAGTACTGAAACAATTCAAGTGTTTGGAAGTAAAGCATGAACCTGCAAACAAAAAAAAAAGGGAGAAAAAAAATTTTAAAAAAAAAATCACAACCAGAAACTAACTAACTTTGTTCACTTTTCCTGTCAGTTTTTCCTTTGGAAAAATGCCAAATATGGGGGGGGAGGAACAAAAAAAAAAACAACAAAAAACACAAACCACAAAAAAAACGATCGGAAGCAGTTCAAGAGAGGGTACAAATTAAGGTGCAGCATGAAATCGGATCTCAATAGCCTCTCAATACAACCTTGAGGATTAGACAGTGGCAACTATTCATTAACACGAGCGCCACACAAACCGAGAAGATTAAGTTAGTGCTCACTCTCGCTGACAGAATGAGAGTTAAAGAATACCCTGGCAACAACCCACATGGTGTCAGTACCAAGTTCAGGTCCTCCTGCCTCTCTCAACACTTACTCATGTATCGCTCTGAGGTTTATGACACAGAAACGAGAACATGAACAAAGCATCAGGAAATACAAATTCCACTAACTCCTTTGATAATGCCATGGCTAACAGCCCCACAAGCCACATTTTTTTCGCTCTTCCATGTTGCCAACAGTTGTTTTCTTGGTTGTATGTTGTAGCCAACACACCAAAAATAGGGAGAGAGCACAGCAGGGAAAGAAAATGCCACACCGTACAAAAGTTTTTCAACTAGAGTAAGAGAGGAGCTACATCCAATGTTTCAAGCATATAGCAGTTTATTTTAAAGTTAAACATTAACATTAAGTAAAACCACAGATTAGCAAAGACAGCAGAAACACAAAATGCTTGCTGCCACGGTTCTAAAATAGGCGGTTATACACCTTTACAAGCAATCATTTAAATAAGTAACTTAATCTATTGAGTCTCCTCATAACATTACTCTACATGAAAAAAAAAACCCAAACAAGGCAGTGCCTTGGTCATGCAATGAGAAATGCTTTTCTCCAGCCTCCAGAGCCATGCCCTGCTCATGGCACATTGGGCATGATCCCTGTCCAAAGCCATGAATATGAAGAGCAGTTGCATTAAGACACAGCATAACTCAGCCCACAGTATAAGGTTATGTTTTAGAACTTGTACCAAGGTGTCATTTCACTCAGAACTAAACTGCAAATGTCTATGAAGCAGATTTCAACAGCGGCTCAACATCTCGAGCGTGCCAATGCTTTGTGACAGTTTAGGAAGGCTGATTCTGGTATTTGCTTATTAAAGCTAGCCAAAAAAAAAAAAAAGTAAATAATAACGCAATGTTGAACTCTTATTTGCATAGCAGACAGGTGAAAAACTAGTCTTATTCGTACTTACTTACAGTAAGTCCATCAGATTGGTGACTAAGGCTTCAGGACTCCTGCTTTATGTCGCGTCCATTCTTACTCAGCTCTTCATAGCAGAGTCACGAAGTGTAGCTCTGCACAGACTTAGAGGATAAGTAACAGGTCACAGGAAGATATTTTGTTCCTTGTTCTCTGAAAAGGAGGGGAAAAAAGAGAGGATTAGGAAGTTTAGTGATAACAGACAGGAGAATACTAGGTAGTGATTCTGAGGTACGCCAACAGGTACTATGACCAAAGAAAAACACAAATGTTTTTTACATTGCAATCTGAAAGACTTTGCAAATTGGCAGATGACGGTCTTCCTCACTGGTTGGTTGGTTGGTTTTGGTTTTTAAATGAACTGAGGAAAAAGTATCTCTGTTGCTTAACTGGCTTTCAACCATCACTGCCAATTTAGTTCTTGTTAATCTATTTCCCATCCGGTTTCTAAATAATAACCGTTTTCTATTATCACACCACAAAACACAGGAAAGTCATAGGTACGTACAGATTTCCATGGCAAGTGTGTCAAAAATAGACTAAACCAAACCCACTGGGCTCCCCTTCACTTGCAAACATTTAAGGCAAAAATCAATGGGTAGCATCCAATAACGATATAATCTAGTTTTCTTAAACACACACCACTGACACTTAAAAATGTTTTACAAATACATCAAGGGTGCTGCAAGAACTTCACAGATAAGGAAGCTAGGTCATGGAGAAACAAACTGACCTGTGAAACGCTCCCCATCCCAGCAACTACAGAGCTTGAAGAGACCAGTCTGTCTTATCTCAGTCCAACCCTTTGGCCTTTAGTCACCTCATACATCAGACATTTAAATAAATGCCACATAAAAGTAGCAAAACCCAAGTGGTTCAGTGGGAACACACAACTATCCTTTCCTCCCACTGCCAGTCATTCCTCCTGATGTCTGTCGAGCTGTAATGTCACTTTACTGGGTACAACTGAAGAAACCAGCCTTAAGAGTCCTTTAAAGTGAGCTGCTGGAGTTAAAAGTCTACAGAGATCCCCAGGCAAGGCAACAGGGATGGAGCTCACCACACACCCACATCAGGCTTGAAGGTATAAAGAGATAGGGCTCAGGGAGCCAGAACCTTGCAGGATGGCTTGCTAACACCTTCTAGCTGTGCAAAGAGTATACCTAAATAATGAAAGGAACCCATCACTCATATGCAGCCGAGCCCTTGAACTTCAAAAACTCGAATTGACTCCAGTGCGGATGGATCAGAACCAGCATTTGGACCTCCATCAGCACAGAAGGTCCAAAATCAAGTGTTCTTTTATTTCATAGCTCTGGAAGTAGAGAAATAATGCTACTGTTTCTAATTACAAGTGACAATAAGAGTATAAAACATGTAGCCATATATGACACATATATGACACAATGTCACATACAACATAGTATACTGATGAATACAGTGCAATGTACTGCCTCGCTGCTATTACTTGAAATATCTTAGCTTCTCACATATGCCTTAGGAGCATTATAATTAAAGTTCTGTTATGGGCCATGAAGATTTAAAAAATACATCATTTTTTTCCAATAATAGTTGTGAGAACGAAGAAAAAAAAACAATAAAAAAATTTTGAAAATATTAGATTAATTCAAAACAAATTTAATCCAATAGCTATTTTAGTTTTTCTACAAATTTCTGCAAATCGATTCTTTACATTTAAGCAAAAGTTGCAGTAGAGTAGGTCTGGATTTCATTTGGTAACATATTACCTAATTAAATATAGACTTCCTGGAGTCAGTCCTCCAAAGGCTTGTCTTCCTCTCTACCACAGTGGCAGCTACTCTGTCCCCTGGACAGGAAAAGCAGTGAAGCACAGAGTCCTGCAGCTCAGCTGTAAGTGGTCCTCACATCCTCCTAAGCCACTCACCTCCCTGCTACTGGGTGAAGGTGAACCTCCAGTTTTGCCTCCTTACAGCAGCATCAGGTCATGACTCCTTTATTCCGCGTATGTCCTTTACTAGCAGCCAACAGCCCAAAAAGACAACAGAAAGAACAAAAGGCAAAGAAACCCTAAAGATTTAAACACGATTTTGTTAATGCAACCAGGCTTGCTGGTTTTTTACCCTCGTTCTCCATGCAAGAAATAATAACAGCACTTCCTTAGCACACAACACATCATAATTATTAATTAAGAGCAGTACCATGCTTTGGAGGCGTAGAGTTCCACAAATACCACTATGATAGTTTCCACAAGCTTTCCTATAGAGATCACTATACGTTGTTTGCATGCCTAGACACCTCAGTCAATAGGATGGAATAATTGCCTTCAGATACCCTGATATAACACTATAAATTCACCTTGGCCAATGGAGTTGGAGTGATATTGGCAAAGGTAGACTTCCTGCATCTACGTATTACTTCAGTACATATTTTGTGCCATTTCCTGAAATGGAAACGCCCTTAGCTGTTTGCTAAGCTCTATGATATGTATCAGCAATTGGAAAAACAACAACCAAAAAAACCAAACTAGTTCTTCACAGTTAGACCTACAAAAAAGCAACCACAGGCAAACAAGGAAGAAAGGAGAGGACGGAAAAGCTAAAAGCCAAATGCATGAAATCAAGTTCAGCTTCTAAAAGGAGGAAGCATAAAAGCATCCAAACACTCTACATAAACACTGATTAAATGTCACATGCTAAAAATTAACAGTTCCCTTTACCCAGATAAAGAAATACAGCACATGCAAATGAACTAACCGGCAAAACTCATTAAGATAACAAAGAAGCAATTCCAGTGCAAAGCTCAACCTTATTAAAAGGTAAACCAACAAATTATGGCTTTTGTTGATGATTTAAAAAGTATGCTTTTTTTTTATTACTCCCAAACCTAGAAGTTTCAGTAGCGTAACTTTAAACACAACATGACCATGATACAAATGCGAGGAGGAAAGGGACAAGAAGTGATAAAAAAAATAAGAGAGAAAACAATCTAAAAGGTGATTCCAGACCCCTTTACATGATCTTTCCACACTGGGAGATTCCTGCCTCTGTTACCTGGACAAGAGAAAAGAACTTAGCCAAGATTCCTGTTTAAGCAGCAGCACTAAAAATTACCATGACTTGTAAATGAAATACAGAAAGGTTAAAAAAAAAAACAAACCCAACACAAACACAGTTATGTATAAAAAAGGAAAGGAACTAAATAATAATTTTCATCTCATTTAAATATCAAGACTTCCTTGATACTTCTTCAGGAAGTAGTACTGAGTATTTTTACTGCTACAATTAAAAAAAGTTACTCTATTTCACAATGTAAAATTTATCCTCTGGAAGGGGTCAAAGACAAATCAACAAGCAACTGAATGTCTCAAAGTAATCAAAATCAGGTTATTCGCATGTCCTGGCCTTTTGGCTAACCTTCTCAACAGAGGCAAGCTCTACTCAGCGTGCCTATGCAGTCACATTACACATCCTGCAGAGAACTATAGGAGACTATGTAAATATTTATATAAAAGATTGCCACAAATAGAGTTTCGGCATTCATAGATCTCCTAAGAAATTGCTTTGAAGCTATTCTAGATTAGCTCATAAAATATCATTAAACTATGGAATTCCTTATCAACAGGTGTCTAAGAATAGTGCCTCTTGATAAGTACTGCCAGCAACTCAAATAAAGTCCATAGCAGTATTCCCAAGGCCAGCAAACCAAGACTAATACAATTTCCAAGTTAAAAAAAACCAAAACATAAAAAGGCATTAAAAAAAGCTGTAAGCATAGCAGTTAGCAGTCTCATTTTAAACAGCTGTATGATGCTATATTCTTACTATAGATAATCATCTACCATAAATATATAAATATCATAAAAACGGTAACATTTGTCTTCTCTGAAAACAAATGTTACCATGAAACTCAGCCCATCACAAGTAGATGGAATCATCTACGTTGGAAGGGACCTTTAAGATCATAGAGTCCAGCCATGAAAACATCAAATGCATAAATGCATTTCTTAGGAAAGGTGGGGTGGGAAAACATCAAATGTGTTTCTTAGGAAAGGTGGGGTGAGAAAGGAAGCTGATAAGCTGTTAGAAAGCTAAGTGGATAATGAGTGGCAGAAGACAAAAAAAAAAAAAAAAAAAAAAAAAAAAAAAAAAGCCATTTCTGAAATACAAAGGTCCAAAAGCCCAGAAGACATGGTAGGAGATGGACCTATTGGTCAGGCAACAAACTGCAGAGGCAGCCATTCCTCACAGCACCCACCACCCCATGTACACAGATCACAGTATTGCTGGAGGACACAACAACAGCCAGCCTGGCATTTGGATGCTTTCTTCCCCTACATTAAAGCCCTGGTTCTGCCTCTACCCTCCTCCTTTGATGGCAGGAGCAAATAAATTCATCTTCTGGCTGTAAAATTCAAGTCTCTATTTACAGCACTAAAAGTCTCTGGCAAGCTCTTGAGAGCAAGAAAGTTCTCAAGAATACTTCTTTACCACGCTTGAGTTGCAAATTAATATTGTATGAATATGGTACCAGTAGGTACCCACTCCAAAAAAAAAAAAAAGAAAACCGGCAATATTAACAAATCAGACTTATTTAGGTATTTGTTCAGGTCAGCTGTTTTCAGTCTGTGAACTACAGATCCTGAGGAGCTGGGAGCCACTTCCAAGGGGACTATGGCAAATGAAAATGAAAAGCAAGCCTACTGGCTTGAATTCATTCCATAAGGAGGCTCATATTGCCAGAGACAGTTTTAGGCATCCACACATCAAAGGCACAGGAGAAGTACTGCTGTAGTAGCATGGACACAGTTGAGCTACCGTCACAGTACTGGAACTACTCAGTATGGATCGTCTCTTGAACCACCCAGGAGGAAGAGCCCATATCTCCAGAGAAACTCTAAGAGAAATATTTTGACTAGAATACCGTTTGTTTTTCCATCAACATCCAGGAACATAGTTCCAACTTACTTCCATTTTCTAGACTACCACGACAGATTTGCTCTAGGCTGACTTCCCTATGTACCAGTATAATTTTTAACAGTTTAAGAATGAAATGAAAAAGGAAAAAAGAATTTGACATCAAATTTTATCTTAGTCCACCTGTCTTTTGGCTCTACATTTATGTTAATACCCGTAGCTAACAGCCACAATTGCAATCATTTCTCAGTTTCCTTGATCTCTGCCACACACAACAACCACCTCTTCCCCTGCCTCATCAATTGTGCAAATTGTCCTTCAGAGGTGAAGCTGCTTCCTTTGGCTCTTTCTAAATCACTAAAGGCATTAGTGTCACTTCACTCAGGGCAAACAGGGCAAAAGGAAAAATGCACAATGCGCGAATGATCTCTTAAATTTACTGACACCCACCCACCCAGAAACCCGAGGTGAAATTCGAGGCCCAGTCAAGCTACGACCATCAGCAAAGCCACCTGAGGGGAGGTGTGGAGTGGGGTTGATTTCAGCATTCAAAGCTTGAGCCAGAAGTTTCAATGATATGACTCCCAAGGCCAGAGTGGGATGGCACTCTATCAACATTACTCTTCCAAAACTACTTGACCAGTTATGCCAACTGTAACCAGAAGTTAACTCTTATGGAAGAGACCAAAGCAGTGATGACACACATCAAAAAAGAGGCCCCAGAACTAGATACCGTTCAAGGTTATTCCCCGTGTGAGCGACTACTCACTCGGTGACCTTGAAAAAAAGTTGCCTCATCTCTCAGCCTCTCGTCTCCCTTCAATCACACCGGCAAGGAGGTGGACCACCTCCACCTCGAGAAGTACGAGGTGGGACAGCCTTGGCGTGCGAAGAGCACTCATCCTGCTTGTCTCCAGCACCTCCTCGGCTCGCGTTAGCCGCTTGGCTACAGCCATTCCCCTTCGCTGGGCCGGTTTAGCTCCCGTCTTGCCTCCCCCACCGCTCCGTGGGGACGCCCAACTTTGCCGCCCCGCACCTACCAGCGGGGAAACCGGCTGCGGAAAGGGGGCAACCGGCTAAAGCAGAGGGAAACGCCGCTGAATGGGCGATTTTATCGGCCAGCGCCTCCTTTTCTCGCTCCCGGGAGAGGCCGAGACCGTAGCCCCCCCACCCCCTCCCCCAGCCCCAGCAGCACCTCCCCCAGCACCGACCCCCGCCGCGGCGGGTCCCCGCTCCTCCCCCGCCTTCGGGTAACGGGGGATTTTCAGGTGACTCCGGGGTTCCCCTCCGCACCCCATCCCCCTAAAGCAAAGCTGAAGTTTCTGAATTAAAAGCCAAAAAACCGCAGCGGCAACTCGGGAATGGCCGGGACGGGCCGCCCCCCGGGACGGTGATACCGCCCGCTCTGCGGGAGCCGCCTGGCCCCGGAGGTGGCTCCCCTCGCCGCGGGGAAGAGCCGGTGCGGGACGAGGGGGCTGGGGAGCGCCGCGCTTACCTGGGGCTGAACCCACCGGAGCGGAGCCGGGACGGGACGGGACGCGGGCGCAGCGAGCCGGGAGCAGCCGCCGCGGCCGGGGAGGAGTCACCCTGCGGGGGGAGCGGCGGGGAGGGGGCAGGTGCCGCCAGGTGGATGCGCCGCCCGGCCCCTTCCTCCTCCCTTCCTGCCCGCAGCCCGCCTCGCTCCCCCGCACCCGCAGGGACGCGACGAGCGTCCGCACCGGGGAGAGGGTGGGGGTGGGACGGCGCCCACCGGTCCTCCAGGACGGAAGGGGGACGGCTGTGCCGTGCTGCCGGCGGCGGGGGACACGGGAGGACCTTCTTGGCCGGTGGACCCCGAGGCATCCGGGGCCCGCATCCCACCCCCTCCCGGTGTAAGGCTCCCCACCCCGGGGACGGAGGTGTCGCGACTCCTCCGGGCGGGCTGTCCCAGGGGTTGGTTTTGCTGCTCCAGCCTCAGCGCGCTGGGGTGAGGGACCGGCTCCTTTCCCTTCGTCCTTACACATCAGTCTTCGTTATACCGCCTTTCGGGGTGCTGCAGGCACCACAAGGCTTCCCTGAACAGGGCAGGTCAGGAGCCGATAAGTTTGGTCATAAAATATCCAGCTCGGGGAAATTACTAGCTTTTTCTTTTGCCTTCTAGGGTCACTTAATAAAGAGGCAGCCTGAGAAATTACTGCAATCTCAATTGCCAACGTTACATATGTCACTTGTGGTAACTCTTCTCTACAGCAGCTCTACAAATGAGTAAAGTTTTTCTCTGCCAACGCTGAGCTCCACTGCAGAAACATTCCACTTATATCCCAAAATCTCAGACTCCGACTGGAAGAGTGCATAGTTCTTTGAAGAAATTCCACTCACGTTCAGTAACAGCTCCAAATTAGCTACAGTATTGCTGCATGCTGCACTTAACATCTCCGTACGGGGGGACTATAGATAAGGCAAAGAACACAAGTTTGGAATGGTAAGTGTTTGGGGTTTGTTTATCTTTTCAAATGCATATCAAGGAATTAG
>BJBW01006501.1:0-11066 GCA_004320125.1 Scolopax mira
GTCTCTGCTCTTTGTGTTCCTGGCGCTTCTGCTCCTCCAGCTCATGCCTCTTCTGCTCCTCTAATTCCCAGTGTTTCTGTTCCTCCAATTCTTGCTTCTTCTGCTGCTCCAACTCCTGACGTCTCTGTTCCTCCCGTTCCAGGTGCTTCTGCTCCTCCAGCTCTTGCTTCTTCTGCTCCTCCAATTCCCGGCGCTTCTGCTCCTCCAGCTCTTGCTGCTTCTGCTGCTCCAACTCCTGACGTCTCTGCTCCTCCTGTTCCCGGTGCTTCTGCTCCTCCAGCTCTTGCTTCTTCTGCTGCTCCTCTTGTTCCTGGTGCTCCTGCTCCTCAAGCTCTCGTCTCTGTTGCTCTTCTTGTTGCCAGTGCTCCTGCTCCTCAAGCTCTTGTCTCTGTTGCTCCTCTTGTTCCTGGTGCTTCTGCTCCTCCACCTCTAGTTCCTGTTGCTCCTCCAACTCATCCTGCCTCTGCAGTCTTCTCCCCTCTTTATGGCATGTCTGCTTTTCTATTTCTAAAGATGTATCTCCTTCGAGGAGATACTGCCTCCTCTCTTCTTCAGAACGCCTTCTCTCCTCCTCTTTCTGCATCTGCTCAAGTTCTTGGCACCTTTGTTCTTCCATTTCTCTTTGCTCTTCCATTTCTACAATCTGCCTTATCCTTTCAGCCTCAAAGATCCCCCAGTGATCTTCAATTCTTTTCTCTTCCGCCAGCTGAAGCTGCTTCTGCTCATCTCTGTTCTGGATTAGCTTCTCTGCTATGATGTGTCCATTATAACCTGGGTATCTGTCTCCAAACAGCTGAGGTTCTAGGTCCTCTGGCTCAAATTCTGTTATTGTTAGACTTTGAGATCCCTAAAATAGAGAGACAAGTTTGGTGTTACTGAATATCGCCTATTGGCTTGTTATTCTTTACAGAAAACAAACAATCAGTTGCAAATGAAAATTAACTTTTTCCTCTTTTTTTCCCCTTAAAAAACCCCAATGATTTAAATCCAGAGCCAACACGCTTCCACCAATTCATGGATCACATCATCATAGATCCCATGCCTCTCACCTATTCAAATAATAGCCTTTAAAAGAAAGAAAACATCCCCACAGAGATAACAGTAGAATGCTACATATTGAATCACCATTTGGTGTACATGAGCTAATCCAGACTGAGATCTGGATTTCAAATTTACAGAATCCCAAGGAATAGAGCCCAGGTTTCATATGCCTGTTCTACTACTTACAACTCCATCCTTTAAGCCTGCAATAATTAACATTTGCTTAAGGGCACTGTTTTGCCAGCTTTCTCGTGGCAAATCTAGCTGATACTTGCAGAGACAGAAGCCATTGCCTGCAGAAAGGAGCTCTGCCACGCTCGCCAGGAGAGAACTGGCTGCTTGGGGAAACACAATTCGGCTGCTTTTCATAAATCCTGAGCCAGGACATCTTCCTCATGAGCTGTGCTGAGGCTCCAGGCCTATTGCAGGAGCATGGATGGGGAACCTGCAGCCCCCCTAGCAGCATTGCGCCGTACCGAGCTGTCTGCCAACTGCTGAGGGCTTCTCTGTGCTGGCCCCACAGCCCTGGCACAAAGCTTTAGAGAATCTATTTTTTTCCCCACCCAAATCTGATTGCCAGCACCCGAGCAGCATTAAAAGTGGCAGAGATCCCCCAGACCTTGATGATCTAACTTTTTTGACTAGAAAAACTAGAATCAGAAAGCTCTTCCCTTGAAAAGTCCTAGTGGAAGCACCTCAGGTGTAAGCAGTATTTGTCTCAACTGGCCATATTAAAACTTCTTGGCGTCTTCTCTCCAGGTAGGGTTTCATCTTTGGGCCACTATCTTGATTTCAAGATAAAATGAAAGGGGCGTGCATTTTGTTTTGCCCTGAAGTCAGAAGATTTGTTGAAGAAGCTTTCAGTAGCTATCTCTAACAGTGTTAATCACATCTTAAGAGAGGCCTCCATCTAAAGCTACTCCTGGTGCACTCAGTTATGGTTATTTTGGACCCAGATTCAAAATCAACCCCCCCTCCTCTCGCGATTCAATACCTTTGTTAATCTCTTGTGCTTTCTTGACATCCTCTGCTTTTTTGGCTTCACTGACAGCTTGTGTTTAGCTGCACTGTTGTCTAGACGAGCAACAGCCTGGGGAACTGCATCCAAATTGATTGTTTCAATTGTGCCAGAACAGGAAAATTGTCTTTTTGGCCGAGACGATTTGACTGGAGTGACCTGTTTGTATCACAAGCAGAAGAAGCTATTATTAAGCTATCTGTTCCATTTAAATAACTAAATAATAAAATAACTAACTAAATAATACACACACACAAGCATTTGCAGTTTGAATGCAAAGGAGTTATTAGGAGAAACAATTCCAAACCTTGTTTTTCCATTATACAAATCATGAACTTTGGACATGTAAGTTACAGCTGTAATATTTTCCTATTTCCACTACTACATGCTTTTATACTTTGCACTTAAAAATTACTTAGACCATTCTAACAAGTTTTTTCACAGTTTAGCTCCACCCAGAAGCTGCTGGGAATGGGAAGGGCAGAGGCAGAGGTTTAAGCAACATCAAACACTGGGACATTTTAAACTTTGCTTACCGTGGAAAAAAAATAATAATAATCTGCATCTTTAAATAATTTAGATTATACACTTTAGGCAAGAGCAAATCAGATTGACTTATCTAAGCATTATATCAGAACAGTTACAGAGCTGCATCATCTGCCTGGGAGATGACTATGGTATTGGATCTCAGGCTGGCACTGAGCCTGCGGAAAACCTTCCCTCCAACCCATGTGGGGTTGTCCAAGCTCGCACCAAAGAACAGCCAAAAAAATAAAATAAGACAATTCTGGCTTTGCTCAGTGGATGATTTTTTTTTTTTTTTCCTCATGCCTGTCAAATATTTGGGTTCAGAAAAGTGCAAATCAGTGATTTAGTGAGACTCCTCTCCTGAATGAAGGCAGCGGCGCTGTACGTCTAGACGTGCAAAAGGGAGCCTGTAATCAGTCTCTCCCCCAAGTCACTGGGCTGTCAGCCTCAGACTGGCACTTGGCACAAGCCACGTGGAAAAAGAGAATGGGGAAAACAAAAAAAAAAAAAGAGAAGGAAGAAAACTTTCCTTCTGCAAGGAAAGAAAATCACATACATTGTTTTCAAGAGAGCTCTGTAATCTTCTGAGGTTAAACAGATGCTAATTAAGGAACCAATTACTTAAAAGCTGATGGAACATTTTGCATATGCTTATTGAATTACATGTAGGCATAACAAAGTGGTAGAAGTACTTATGGAAATTATGGCTCTATGATTAATACATCAAATGCAGGAATGCTGCAAGACTGGCAGGGACCGAGTTCTGCCGTTTCCTCCAACCAACTCATAGAGATTTCCCAATTTTAGTTATTGCTTATTTACCAGCCGCCAAATTGCACAACGTTCACAAAGTCTGGGATGATCATGAAACAATGAAATGTGCACTAAAGCAAAAACTGCCTGGCAGCCTTCTAATAACTGAAATTAGAAATTAACTTGGTGCAAACCGAGTGTAAAAGTTTTGTTACCTTTTCTTCCACGTCACGTCCTGTTCCAGGCAAATTCATCGCTCTCAACAAATCTGGAGTGTCAGTGGACTGGAAAACAAGAAGATGACCACAGCTAGATATTAAAATGTAAAGCAGCTGATAAATACAGTTCGAAAGACTTGTGAAATCGTGCAAGTTAGAGTGGGATTTTTATCCCGTTTCCTGTCATGCAGGATGGATGGATAAACAACTCTGCTTCCTAAATGCCAGGGTTGTCTCTCTGTTGCTCCCCGAGTCACTGCTGTCTGTACAGAAACGGTTGCTGCTACAAGACATTACAAACAGCAAAACACTCACGCTTCCTTAAGAAGATAAGCACGTTCCTAATCAAAATTAAAAGCACAGCTTTGACGGTTTTTCAATCCTTTATTTTCTCCTGACTTACACCTAAGGAAAAAAATATAGGACCCTGACCAGGCATGACACAAAGAGTTTTAACTCCAGGTTCTTGGTGACTTCTCTTCCTCCAAAGCAAACTGGCTGCCCCGGAGCAATCAGAGCCCAGGACTCCTTTCCTACTGTTCCTCTCCAAGCCATCCCACAGGAAGGGACTTTTAAGGTGCTGCTTGAAGCAGCATCCTTCCACGCCCAGAAACATTGGGTTTAGTCATTATATCACAGCGTTACTTCAGAACCTAATGAACGTTGGGATCTCATTACACCAGGCGCACACGATTGTTAGTATAAAGCCTAAAAAAAAAAATAAATCAAATTTACAAGTAGAGGTTAAATGAAACCCAGAACTCTTGCCATCGATCCAAGTTACTCAGTTGGCAAAATCAACAGTCACAAACAAGGCAGGAAACCTGTTTGAAGTAGAGCAGCACTACGTGGTCCTGGCCACCAACTCCTGGCAGAAGCCACCCCGTTCCCCCAGGACCTACGCAGACAAATCATGCAGAGGAGTGACAAGGCCAGCAGCAAAGACAGGAGAAGAAACCAGGCGAGCTGCTGTGCACCAGAAATCTCTGATAAAGCAGTAGTGAGATCCAACCACAGCCACGAAGGATGTGGTCACACAGGAGCTATGTCACCCCTTGAAGACCCATGAAGAATTTGGGCCACCTCAGCCATAAATCTCCCTTCTGTGTGTTTGGCTGAACACAGGCATTTCACACAGCTGGCACTAGTGCCAGCAAACACCAGCCGTGTCCCATGACCTGGTGTCCCTCCAGGATCTTGAGGGCTGAATGCCCACGGTGGGTTCCTGCAAGCCTTCCCCAAGGGTTCCCAGACACAAAGTCAGCCTCCTCTGGGCAGGGAAGGATGTCCCCCTGTCCCCCATGCTCCCTTCAGCAACACACAGAACCAGTCTCACGTTAGAGGACTTAAGAGAGCTTCCATCACTGACTGTTTCTTCACTGCCTGAACAAGCCCTTTCTGGACACCTGAATGCCTACAGTTCCCAGTATCACAGTCTTCATGGATAATTTGAATAATTATTTGAATTATACTAGATGTTTGGATTTAGGGAGCAGTCTCAAACTGTTTTTCACCCTTCCTCACCTTGCAAGAAATATGGGTATTTACCCCAAGACCCAGGATTTTACAGATTTAGGCTCCTCTTATCTTGGAATGGTTTTCCTTTTTGCCATTTGACGCTGCGCACGACTTTCCAGGTGGGGCAATCCATATTTCAAGACATTTTCTGTCTCAGAAAAAAAGAAATTTCCTGTCTTCTAGATACGCCACGAGTGACGTCTGCTTCGCTGGAAGTTCAGAGCAGACGTTCAAAGCAGTAATTCTGTTTGGGTAATTCTGGCTCCGGGTGCCAAGAGCACACGCTTCTCCACGCTCCAAGAAGCACGAGCTGAGAGATCCCACCCACAAGAAACAGCCCACTGAGCTCCTCCTGAGATGCCTCACTGGAGACATCTGCTAAGCCCCAGTGAACTTTACTGCTCTAATGCCATGAATATGTCGATTTAAAGTGCTTACTTTATTACTGATGCCTGAGATCACCGTGTCCTGCTGAGTCTCGATCTCCATGGGGCTGCTGAGCAGCACATCCTCTTCTACACCAGCGTTTGCCTCCCCCATTGTCCTCACAGAAACTGTCATTTGTGGAGGCTGCCCAAATTTTATGTTCTTGGCCAACTGTTGCTGAAAAACAAGAAAAGAAAGAAAAGGCATTCACATTATGAGCAAAGCAAGAGGAGTCCAACACACGCCCCTTCTCCCTGTGAAAGCTGCACAGGAACACACAGGGCAGCTTCAAAAATCACTGTCCTGCTCCAAAATCAGCTAGAAGGAGAAAGACACAGATGAATTTTTCCTGCCTGCACCTTCTGCTTCCAGCCTTATCAACTCCAATGGGCTTTCCCAGTCCCTCGGTTCACAGCCAGAGGACAGGTATTTCCCACAGGAAATCATCCAGCCCAGATGATTCTATGATTCTATAATTCTACAAATGATCCTCAGCACCAAACCAGTGTGGCTACCAATTGCACCATCAAACAGTGGCTGGAGAGACCACAGACACAGGAGATGTCCAGAACAGGGTCACCAGGCTCTTGCAAAGACCAGGTTTACCTCATCCCTGAGGTTTTTTCCTATGAAATTCAAGAGGTGCATGAGAGTTTGCCTATTCCCATCCAAGTCTGGTGCCATTCAGTGTGAGGTGAGGGGCAGGGCTGCCTATCTAATAAAGGCAAAGAAATACTGGGAATTTAGAGGGGGAAAAAAAATATTAAAAGTTTGCACTTATCCAATTTTAAAAATTTTCCAAAGTAACTGGACGGGGACACAGACCCACAAAATAACTTGCTAAAACATGATACTATTTAAGTGACATCTTCACACCAGCTTGCCATTAATAACGTCAGAAATGAAACTCCTAAGTTAAATTGCTCTGCATTGGTTGGCACCTGCAGCCAATTAAGAGGCTTCGACTTTCAAAGCGCTCTCTGTGTTTGCGTAGGAAATGCCACAGCACAGACTTTCCATGAGAAGGGGCAGAGAGCCCGGATGGGGCTGTACATCCCCTCTTCCACTCCAGCTTGGCTCCTCCACTGGGTGCCTGTTGGATCCAGCCCCCTGGAAACGCATCATTCTTACGGCACCCGAACCGGATCCGCTGAGCTGCTCACTCTGTTCAGTCAAAAATCATGAAAACAGAGTGGTGCTGTGCAGCCTCTCACAGTGACCCACACAGCTCAAACACCTTGGGAGTATGTAAAAACAGGGCGAGCCAGGGCTGAGATTGGCCTTGTAAATGCTCCAATCTTTTGTGGCATCTGAGGACTTCAGGAGTCAACAGCCAGTGGGGAAGTTTTCTTTTATGAATTTGTTTCATTGCTCTTTGAACTTTTACAAATATTTCACAAATAACAGCGCTGTGTGACGATGAGCTCTACAGCCCAACTATGCATTAAGAAATAGCTGGTTTGGTTTGAAAGTGTTACTACTTTCAACCGTGTGTTCTCATGCTGTGAGAGACTGAATAATTGTCCTCTATGTGTTTTCTCAATTCCACTCATGTTTTCATGCAAATTTATCACATTCTCTTATCACTTCTTTTCTAGGCTGAGAGTTTGCTTAATTTTTCTCTCTTAGAAGTGAGTCCACTTCTTTATCCAAACAGAAAAACATCCCACATAAGTAATTATGGGGTTTTTTAATCAATGAGAGAAAATAAGCTGTAAAGCATTATGTGAGAAGTTATACTGGGATATCTGGGGGCTCTGGAAAGTAAACTGGATATTAAATTAACATGTAAACCTACTGAAAAGGAGGAAAATAACTGTCACCACAAGTGTTTGGGTAGAAGATGCAAGGAGGGAATTATTCCATTACTGGAATAGCATGAGGTTTGGGGCACTACAGTATGTGACAGATTTTGGGAGAGTCCGAAATAGAAGAACAATGAAGCAGCAAACTGTATATGGACCTCCAAGGATAGGTATTTTCAGAAAATCCAGATGCAAATGAAGTTTTCAGTATATGGTGGCAACAGACCACTTACAGACATTCACGTGTTAAAAGCAAGACTTTCTGGAGAAGCCTGAAGATATTTACTTAATATGAACATAGGAAAAAAAGAGTCTGCCCCAGAACTGCTAAAACAATTAATGAAAAAATTATAAATTCAGTTTATAAAATTAAAACAATTGTTAAATGGCAAGAAAACATTGCAGTGGCACTAAAAAATATTGGCAACAAAGAAATGGATTGTAAGGAATACAAAACCAGGCAATCCCACAGTGAAAATTCATTGCCAATTCTGTAAAATGCAGAGCACCAAGTTAAAAGACAGTAGCTTTGATGTTTAGCAAACGACTTTGTTGAGATCTGGGCAATATCAGACAGAAAGAGGAATGGCTGGGAGCACACAGATGTGTGATGCACAGTAGGGGAAGCACCAGCTCGATCATTAGCTAAGATATGCTAATGACTAAAAGAAAAGAGATCCAAAACTACACAGTCATTAGGACTGACAGGAAGAAAACGATGGGGGACATTCATCATCACAAAACCAGGGAAACGTGAATTTAAAAAGTGGACCTTTAAAATCTGACCAAGAAGTTTGGATTCCCCAAACATGTTTTATCCTAATTAATATCTCTGTGATAAATGAGTGGTTTTTCAAATTTATAGAGCAGAGGGTTTGTTTTAAACCACGTGGACACATGAAACAGCAAAGATTAAGCCCAGTACTTCCTAAATGCATTGAGCCATATGCCACAGTCAGCCTTTAATACTTGTTGCAGCTGACTGCCACAGCCCACGGATGCCAGATGACCTTCAGCGAAGGCAAGAGGTGGAGCCCAAGCTGTCCTCCTGCCGAGGTAGCAGCAGTGCCACAAGAGGGATTTCTCACAGCAAAAGGGTGAGAAAGGCTTAGATGCATCGAGATACTAATGCTCAAAACAAGTTTCTATTTTACATGCTACACTTTCTGTGGGTCTGAAACAAAACTGTCTTCTGTTCATTTGCTGACCACTCCTGGTAAATATCAGTAGAAGGAAGAAGAGTCAAAATTCCACAGGCGAGCAAATGGATGTAGCACACTGATGTGAGAAAAAATACCCACGACACTAACTTATGAAAAGGAAGGATGGAAAAACAATCTCCCAGAGTTTCTTTTAGGTTTGCTGCGACACACTGCTGGGTTTAGATTTCACAGTCCTGCTGAGAAGTAAAGCACCAGATCCCAAGAAGCTTGAATGAGTTTTGCATTAAGAGTACCAGTGCCTGGGTACCATCTCTGTGTGGCAACAGGTCCAGGCTGGCTTTTTACACTGGATCTTAAAAACTAGGTAATGATCAGTCTCAGCAGGTCCAAAGGACAAGGAAAAGACTCCTTTTACAACAGCTGATGGCCTGAGCCAACACACCACAACTTCAGGATACACAGAGGCCACGGGAGGTTAATAAGAAGCCAGGCTTTTCTCAGCCTGACTACCAGCACACGCTAAAACCTTTGAACATGACCAAATCCATTTATAGAAAGCCTGATAAAATGAACGCTGCCAATCTGGAAAAATCAATAAAAGAAAATGAGAGCTATTCCGGAAAGCAGTAATTCACCTCGCGTTCACCACCGGGGAGAGAGAATTCCTACAGCAAGAGGCTGAACGGGTGCACGTGGTGGCCAGTTGCCCAGACTGCCACAGAGTTTTGCACCACGACACAACAGGTTTTTGTGGCTTCATCTACACTCCAAAGTCAGCAGAAAGGCCAGGTGGGAAGGGGGAACACTTGAGCGGTCAGCGGAATGAGATGCAGCACCATCAGCATTAACCAGCTTGCCTTTCTCTTCTGCTTCCAAAACTGGGCAAAGCCACAGTAGTGTTGGTGCTGAGCAATGACTTTACCAGGAGGTGGCCGCAGAATCGGTTTCAAGGAGTGGAAGACTCTTCAAAAGAGATGACTGTCTCCTCTAATTCCACCACTTGAAGAAGTAAAGACTTTGCCAGTGGGAGCGAGCTTGCAGAAAGGACTTCAAAGTAGATGCAAGCTTCTGATAACTGGAGAGTGAGCACCAGTGTTTTCTGTGACTGAGAAATCACGCAGCAAACACGGTCTCCTCTTAGAATTGTACAGCAGAAAAAAAAAGGATCGGGCAATGGAGTGCCTAAAACCTTCTGACAAGTATGATGGTTCAAATAACTGGTCAGACCTGGAACTCAACTCTAAGGTCAACCTAAAAATGTTCAATGGGATTTGGGCATGGTCTTGTCCTTGCAGAAGTCTTGGCTAGGGAAATGGTTATGTACTGGCCAGCAGGTTTTGCAGGTACAAGAGGTGGCCCCTGGTCTTGTTATCAGGACCCTTTTCATGGAGCTATGAAAAAAATCTACCATGGCTATTTGGATGAATGTATAACTTTTGTGTAATACCTAAAGAGTTCGACATGTCATTTACATTCTATTCTGCATTTACTTTCTGGTTGAATGAGTTCTCTGGATATCTCCATTATCACCAGAGCGGGAAAACATTGGAGATGTTACAGGCTGAGTTACAGCTATATGAAAAAATGAACTACATTAAAAAATTAATTATTAAGCTATATTAAAAAATGAACTGCTGCTCTTCGGTTGTAAGTAAAAAAATTAAGCATACTTTTGACGTCAAGCAACAGAAATAACATTCCCCCTTAAAGTAACCACCCCTCAAAAAAGGCTCACGCAAAGTTCAGATGAGCAAGAGCGTGTCATTGGCTATTTATCATGACTTTCAAGAGTGACCATTCTTGCTTTAATTTTCTTGAGTTACCATTTGCTTAGTGACAATGGTTGCTAGCAACTACAGTAACTGTACTTTTTATCATGCCTCTGAGTTTAGTGAAGGCAATAATTTCCATTGGGAACTTTAAGGAAATGTGAGAAGCCACTCCTACAAAGTGAAAAGGTATTGAGAGAACAGGTAACACACTGAAGACAAGACAACAGGTCCAACCAGTGGGCTTTGCGTCCAAAGGACACTCAAGCATTCTGCAAGACAAGTCCAACTAACCTCATGTTTTTGCCCAGAGTCAGCAGTCTTTTAAAATGCAATGGTTTCTAGCCTGGAAAGTGGCATGCATTGAATCTACCTGACCCAGGGAAATTTAAGCTGAAATAACAGCACAGAGAAATTGGAACTGTCTTAGTGTGATTTCGACTCCAAAGTTCATCCACAGTCAGCAGAGCCGATGTTGTCCAGGTGCTCTGTCTGCTGACAGCACCCGGCCAGGGAGAAGGAACAATTTCATCCTGAAGGTCAGATCTGTCTACCATGTGTTATCTCTCGCTCACCAGAAAGGAAGGACCTCGGGTAGACTTTTGGAGGTAAAAAAAATCGACGCTGTTTTACTACTCAGCTACAGGGTAACGGCGCGCACACAGCATTAAAAATTTATCAGAATTTCAACAGGACAGGTCAGCACACTGAGCAATAAACTGGAACGTGCTTCTGAAGGACAGCTCTTTCAGAGCTGAGATAGTCATAGAGCTGGGAATCTTACAGATGTTGAGGAAGTAAAGCAAAAAATTAGAGCCTTAATGGGA
>BJBW01006502.1:0-56243 GCA_004320125.1 Scolopax mira
GACCTAATAGCAGCCTTCCAGTACCTGAGGGGGGCCTACGGGAAGGTTGGGGAGAGTCTGTTCACAAAGGCCGGCAATGACAGAACAAGGGCTAATGGGTTTAAACTGGAAAAGAGCATATTTAGATTAGACATTAGGAACAAGTTCTTTACTATGAGGGTGGCGGAGCACTGGAACAGGTTGCCCAGGGAGGTGGTTGAGGCCCCTTCCCTGGAGACATTCAAGGTGAGGCTTGACGAGGCCCTGGGCAACCTGGTCTAGTTGGAGGTGTCCCTGTGACTGCAGGGGGATCGGACTAGATGACCTTTGAAGGTCCCTTCCAGCCCAGATGATTCTATGATTCTAACACTGTTAAGAAGGGAGATGCAAGTGGAGGCCTCAATGGCTGGGGCTTTTTAGGACAGACCCAGAGCAAAAGAATGTTGGCTCTTGAGGTAGAGAGGCATGCAGAGGGCATGAGAGCCCTTCCTCCATCCTCACAAGCACCTCGAGGATATGACAGGGTCCCCCAATTCCCAGAACAAAGCCCCGAAAACCAGGCTGAGAGCGGCTCTCAGACACTGATGGCTCAAGTAGCCTTTGGTGCTCCTGGCATACAGGCAGGTGCTCTGGGGACAGCATCCGCAGTTTCCACCCTGTGGTGGGGAAAAAGGGGCTAGCAGGGGAAAGAAATACTGATTTTATGGACTGAAGATAGGCTGGACTTACTATATCCCACCCCACCTTTCCAAGCTCCCCAAGATCCCCACCCACATCGTGGACCTAACAAGGAGACATCTCAGAGGCCAGCAGAGCCCCTCCAACTGCCCATCACCAGCTTCAGCTGACAGGTCCTCTCTCCCAGAGTGAGCACTGGCTACGAGAGCTCTCAGCTGGGTGCCTCTTTGCTCCCAGACATCCAAGCAATTTCAGCTCGTCTCCTCTTGGCGTGAAATAAAGAGCATCAAAGGCCAAATTGCAAGTGTGCACTGTACTGTCACAGCAGCAGCCAGACGCTGTGAGAAGGTGTTGAGCTCCCCAGCCACCAAAAACGGGACCGGAGAGAAGGGGATGGAGATTGAGAAACCCTGAGCCCTGGTTTTGCAGGACTGTGGGTGATGGCACCAAAGATGTGGATCGGCACAGCTGTTTGCAAAGCAACTTGGTGGCAAAACCAACCCTGTCAGTGCATTGTGAGAAAGAAAGATGTGGTCCATCTCACCCCATGGAGCTGGGCTAAAGGCTGCTCTGACCTGGGTGTCTCTTTGGGGAGCAAAAATGAAGCAGAAGCAAAATGAGAAAAGCAAACAAACAAAGCTCCTGCCCAAGGGGAGAAAGGAGCAAAAGGTCCTTCCCTGAAGCCTGTCCATAGCTGTGCCAAGGGTCTTGCCTTGGGCTTGGCAAATGGACATGGGATCTTCTCTCCCTGCCTGGGAGCTGAGAGATGAGCCCTGATGTGGTCTCCACTCCTATCCATGTGAGATGGCTGGGGACAACCATCAAAGGTCATCCTTCCAACCTGCCCCCTGGCCTAATCCCTGGGCTCCACTATCCCCTCCCCCTGTAATGGTCTGCCAAGATGCCTTTCATGGCATGACCCCACTTGGCTTCTGCAACACCGGAGCCCTGCCCAGCCATCCTGACTCCAGGTCCAACACAGGGGCACCCATGTAATGTAGCTCCACACCAGCCCCGAGCGTAGGTCTGAATACACTGACCAAGCAGCCTCAGCCCTCAGCTTGGCCATTGCAGTACCTGAAGGGGTAAGACATCTCTGAGCTCCACCACACAACCAGGTAGCTGGGTAAAATGAGGGCCAGTCTGGCTTGCCTGAACAGACACCAGCCCTGGCGGCCACTCACAACAGAGTTGGCTTTGAACCAGAGACCTGAAACCCTTCCTGGCCCTGGCTGCAGGGGATGCTTTCTTGTTTCCACTCCGTAAACCACAACCTTGGGGTAGAAACCACATTCATGGCAAGGGCAGGCTGCAGATCTGCAAAACATCTGGAAGCATTTGAAAGAAACCGGTTTTGAGTGTTGGCCTGCGAAGCTTTTCATGCAATTGTCAACAGCTACATTCATGACCCAAATAGTTTTTCTTTTTTTTTTTTTAAGAATAATTTTCCCAAAAATAAGCCACTTTTTTTTTTTCCTGGAGGAACTTTTCAAGCAGAAAAAATATTCAATGACAATTTTGATTTGAAATCTGCCTGCACTGAGGCCAGCACCTCGAAGAGGACGCCACCTTCAGAGGGCCAATTTTTGGCAAGGTTTTAGGGGAGAAGTGAAAAGTGAAAACCAAAGGGGCAATCCCTGACGAGCCTATTCTCCCATCACATCCCAGCACAATAACCCAACCCTCCCAATCCTAAAAAACCATGTTCTCACTCCAGTACCAAGCAACAGTTTGCATTTGCCCGCATGCTCCACATGCACCACACGGCAGCTCTCCCAGATGCTCTGGTTCCTGGCACCACCACCATCCTGTGATGACCACCCTTGGGGCAGCCCTGCCCTCTGCCACGAAGGAGCCTGTTACCTGCTCGTACTTCTCCAGCTCCGTGTGGTAGATCTGCCGGATCTGGGACAGCTTGGCTCTGTAGTCGGAGTGCTCCACTGAGTTGTCAGAGCCGGCTCCTCCTGAGGCGGCGGCAGCGGCGGCGGCGGCAGCTGAGCCACCTCCTTTTTCGGGGCCCGCTACCCCCTCGGCCAGGAGCATGTTGTCTAACCGCATCAGCTGGGGGTCTGTGGGCTCCTCTTCCTGAGCTCCCCGGATGCTCAGCACTGCAGGAGACACACAGAGGAGAGGAAAGCCTGAGAGGTGCTCGAGCTTAACTCAAGGAAGGGGATGCTCACCCCAGGTTGGACCAGTGGGGCTCAGTCCCCATCAATGGGGCTTTTTATCCTTTCCCAAGGGGTACCCCAATAGGCAGTCGGGCCGCTGGTGCTCCAAGTGCTCATCTCCAAACGCAGCTCCTCAGCTCTCTAGCCCAGCAGAAGCCATGAGGGCATTCCAGCTCTCCATTCCCCTCCTGGCCCCCTCCCCTCCTTCCACAGGGAAGAAGTAGGGCAGAACCGACAGAGAGTTCACCACAGAGGTAACCCAGAAAACCACGCTCTGGGTTCATATATGCAGCAAAACTGATAGCAACACCAATCAAAAAACCCAACAAATTTACCCATTCTTGCTGTCAGAAGTGATAGGGACCATATCCCGATTGAAGCATGGGATGGGAAATCAGGAATCTCTAACCCAGACCTCAGCTCAGTCAGGGGTCCTCTCATGTCACCTACAGCACCATTTATGGCCTGATCCTGCACCGTTTGCATCAGCCACCAACCCCAGATGGCAGAGGAAGAAGTACAGAGCCCAGGGCTGGTTGTGCCTCAGTTACTCCACCTTTAAATACCAACACAGAAGGCTTGCAAGGCTGTGCTTTTAGCCACACAGTGAAAAAACAAGTGAAAAAAATTGTATGAAACGCATTTCACTCTTTGGAAAATGCCAGGGTTTTTTTAACAATCCAGTTGTTCCAGTGAAGTCTAAACCATGCTAAGAAAAGGGGTGACAATAAATCAATCCTCCCAGAGTGACTTGCCAAGGAAAGGCAAGTCTCCCTGCCTCATTTATAGCATTGAGTAAGAGTCCTTCTCCTGCAAAGGTTTCCTAGAAAAACCAGATGGGAGCATCCTGACCACTCCAGGCTGGCTTAGCAAAGGGGCATGTCCCAAGTCTGAATGATAGAGGTGTCCCATGTGCCCCCATTTGGTAAACGTAGCCAAAATCTTTACAAAGAGAAGAAGTAAGACGGGAGGTGCCCAGCTATGGGCAAGAGACAAACTTGCTATGAAAAAAAAGAGAATAAATTCCTACTCCTCCAAGAAAAAATAAATCACGAAATGAAAGCACATCAAAAGCCCAAATACAAATGGAAAGCAACACAGGTTAAAAAAATAAAATAAAATTACCCCCCCCCCCTAAACAAATCAAAAGCAGAGCTGCCAAAACAGGTGCATTTGGATTTCAAAAGGGAAATATTTTTAGATTAAAAATCTCAGGAATCATTGACCTGACAGGTAGGCACGTGTGATTAATTAGTTGATGTTTAGAAAGCTGCTTCCCAACGAAAAGTGCTTCATTACCGTGCAACGCACACGGAGCAGTGCCTGCTGGGTGTGTGCACCCCAAGCTCCCTACGGATGGACACCCATCCCCACAGCAAAGACCCAAACACAGCTGGGGACTGCGTGGAACTGTCCTTCAAAATGGGCTCAGGAGCAAATAAATGGAAAAGTCTAGTGTATCTAAGCAGAACTGATGCTCCCTATTTATCCCTGGAAGGATGCGCTAAGCTGAGAAGAAACCAAAATGATTATTTAAAAGCTCCTTTTTTATCTTCCCAGTGCTGTCCCCGGCTCCACACCCCTTCTGCCGGGATGCCTGCCGTGCTGGACTCCTTGGCAGCTCCAACCCTCCGAAGTGCCCCACGCCATGATGGGATGCAGCCCCTGCTCTGCTCTAGGGGGCTCAGGGTGAGCTGGTACAGGTATTCGCGGTGCCTGGGCAGCCAATTGAGAATACAGGCTTTCCTACCAAATTAAAATAAAATAAATTAAGCAGCATGATCCTCAGTCGTCCGGCAGCAAGCCGGAGCTGAGGGGCTGCGGGAACACTCCTGCAGGCATCCCCAGGACCTGCCATTTTCCGCTCCTCATTAAAAAGATGAAAAAAAGGAGAAAAAAAAGAAAAAAAGGAAGAACAAAAAAGAAAGATAGCAACTGGCAGCCAGGGGGGAGAAAAATTAATGCAAGATTTTCTGTCCTTGGCTGCTTTCCTGCTGGCTCGGCAGCCCCCGGAGCCGTGGCAAATGCCGCTAGAGGGTGCTCAGCTCTCGCTCAGGTCCCCTGCTGCCTCAAAATGCGTTTTTATATATAAATATATATACACGCACACGCAAATATATATATATATATATATATATGAATTTATTTTAAAAGCAAAGCCAAGCCATGCACCTTGTCCCCGCTGTGAAACGCTCCCTGGGTCACCGTAGAGAGGAACCGAGGCGTGTGGCTGCCAAATGGCTCGTGGTCATATCAGGGTTACCAACGCCAGCAGTGGGAGCAGCTGGGGACCACTAAGCCACCAGCCTGCCGTCCGGTCACAGACACCACCGGGGTCACAGAGACTCATTCCAGCAGCTGGGAAATGGCTCCCAGCTCACATGCTCGCTCTCCTTTTTCCTCCCGAGTGAGGTATCTCAGCCACAGTCTGCAGAGGACGTGGTCCAAGTCCTGGGCTAGCTCGGTGGCAGGACTGGCCTTGGAAAATCAGACAAGAAGACAGAACTCAAAATAGCTCCCCAGCTCCTTGCCTGCCTTGTGATTCTGGGATGTGGGATGGAAACTGCATCGAGTCACCAAAGCTTTCAGATGGTCCAAGATGTTTCCTACCAAACTGGGCATCATAAGGGGCACCTGCAGAACAGCCAGACCCAATGCTCACACAAGATGGACAGCCAGTGCCCCACTTGTGTCTGTGTCCCCACACCACGGTACCTGTGCCTGGTGTTATAGCGTGCTGGGGCAGCCTGATGTACAGCCAGGGTGAGGAGGACATGGGCAAGAGAAACAGCCCTTGCCAGACATGGTACTGATATATACTTTCGAAATGGACTGCACTGTGGGGATGCACTGAGGTTGTGAAGACACCTAAGAAATCCACAAAGATGGGTACCATGTTCCTCCTGATCCTCCATGCTAGTATACCCTCCATTATCTTCGGAGCACTTTTCCAAAGAGACTTGAGGAGACAGTTCAGCACAGAAGCCAAACACACAGCTACCTCTGTCCTCCACCAAGGCCACCCCAAATGCCTCAGCTTAGCAACACTTTGCTCTCCATCCCTTCCCAACCCTCCAGATGAGAGATGCTCAGGGCTACATGGAAGGAACACCATCATGAAGGCAACTGAATATAATGAGGGTGATGGCAGCAGCTTAGCAGGAGACTGTGGCTCAGAAGTCACAGCAGAAAAGGATGCTAGAACCTCCAAGCTCTATGTGTCTTCTAGAAAAAGTAATTTACCTTACAGCAGTAAGTTGCTGAAGAAATGTGGAAAGCAGAGGCCTGTCCCAGCCAGACTCCAGCATGGGATATCTCCACTCATAAGGGGACATAGGCTGCTGTGGTACAGCAGTCACCACCATTTCTCATCCTCGCATCTCCCTTTGGAGGCTGCTATATTTGTCTGTGCTCATCCTCAATTAGATGCGGCCCGGACTTCTGGGGTGAAAGCCAAAGACCAAACAGAAGACACAGGAGGAGACTTTGGCCAAGCAGAGACATCAGAGGAAGCTAAGGAAAAGTGGAGTGGTTGGGAATAGTCTCTCTAGGAATGCAATGGGGACACCTTGGAGGAAGAAAACACACACATTTAACAACACAAAGCCAACCCAAAAAGCAATGATGAAAGAAGAGGTCCCCAGTGCTGGAGCAACTGCTCATGAGGGCTTTTCTGCACAGGACAGGCATTCCTTGACTATACCAACTCCAGTGGTCAAAACCCTAGTCCTGTGAAATTTGCTGTGACCACCTAATTAAGATCTCCTCCAACCACAGGAGCTGGCAGTTCTGCTACAGCTCCATTTCTGACACCACCAGCCAAGGGCTGGTCCCAGTAGCTGGACGTTCAAACCAACCTACCTAAAAAGAAACCTGCTACATGGTTTTAATGAGTACAGGAGGAACACTGCCCTCCTGCATGAGCTGGGCTGCTTCTGGATGGGTTTTCTTGTGGTTGTTTCTGCCCATTCCCAACTTGCTGAATTGCCTTTCCAGAGGGACATTTAAAAGGAGGAGATTTCAAGTAAATGATTGCAACTTATCGAAAATAATGTGCTACTTAGCATCGGAGACAAGCATCCTGGCAGGCAGAAATGGGAAGCAGTGCCGGAGCAGATGGGAGTAATTAGGTTGTGATTTTCAGAAGGGTTTACTTCTGCCTCTACTGTGCCTAAGATGCACTGGGCGGGGAACAACCCATCCAACAACAGAATTTTAAGAGAGGCAGATGATTCCTTTGCCAGGCTGTGAACCTGGCCTTTGCTGTGACTTTCCCTTGGGGAAACCAAGGATGCTCAGAGTGGCAATGCTGCTGGTGGAGCACTGCTGGCTGTTCTTGCTGTTCTCACCCAGCCACAAGTGGGGCAAAACACCTCCTTCCCTACCAAGGCACTCATTTGCCACTGAAGCACAGAACACCTCACCTGCACATTGGATGAATAAGGTCTTGTCCAAATCCTGTCTTGGATCAGTGGGTGCCCCTGTGGGTACCCACTGATCCCACTACGGGCAATGAAGGCAAAGCAGCTCCTCCCTGGGAACCTCAAAAACTCGTCTACAGACTCACACAGTGCACAGTCAGGCTTTGAAACACACATCAAACCCCAGCCCTTTTGCAATTTAACCACTATCTGCAATATCTGCTTGGGCTCATGGAGGCTGAGCTTCAGGAGTCACATGAGCTCACTAGTTTTCTTTAAACATATGTTTTTACATCTCCAGGTCTAAAACAATAGCCATCAAACAGAGGGACAGATATGATGCCAGCAAATGCCCCTGCTAACAAAACAAGTTATTTTAAGCCAATCTCATTATTCTCCGGAGCCTGAGTCTACATTTGTGAATGTTGAAGATCACCAGCACTGAACCTGGTACAAAAATATTCCCATCTGCCTCATATTTGAGGACATTTAGGCATTAGGTGGCTTGTGGCTGTTGGTCTGCATCCTCCTCGTACTTATACATGTAGTCTCAACCGACTCAGGAGAGTTGGTGTTTGCTTCCTCAGCTGATCCACGATGGGATGGGCTTCATTTGCTCTTCCCAAGCTTTCTTTGTGCAGAAAAGCTCCCAGATCCCATGCACTGCCCTGAACTCCAGGGGTTTTTTGCCTATGCAAGTATATTTGCAGCCTACTTTCTTCTGCAACAGCAAACCCCATACAAACAAGGAAAATGCAGTGTTTTGGGTCTTCTCCTTAAACACAAAGTCACCTACAAGACCCCGTGTCCAAAAGGAATACATAAACTCTCAGAGCTTTGTGGAGGATGCTTAAGCATCTCTGGCTGGGTCTTCACACTGCCCATCCAAGGGTCCATGTGACAGACAGCAATGTAAAAGTCTTCTTGGCAAAACCTATGGTGTCCATGTTAAAAGGTTATCAACAATCTCAGGAACCAAGATGGAGCACGTCAATGTTAAACCATCACAGCAAGTTTTAAACCTCAGTTGGATACATTCACCATATTTACATAAAGCCACTGAGAAAGTCAACACCAAAACACAAATACCTACTTCCAAGATAAACATAAGCTGGAATTTCCAAATACACGGACACACACCCTTCCAGAAAGCAGAAATTAAGAGAAGTTAGGGGTTTTTTTTTCCCCTTGCAATTGATATAAAAGTTCCCCTCCGCACTCTAACCTTTCCAAAACTTACAACTGGATGAACAGATTTTGCTCAGATTTTCCAAAACAGGCTGCCGTGAGATGAGGCATGGAAAATTTCAGCTGGCAAAATGGCTTTTTGTGCATCGACTTATTTATTTCCCAGAAAAAGGAGGAACACTGTGAAATCGATGGGCCATTTCTGTCAGGAATTTTCACAGTTTAAAGCCATAAAACAAAGAAAAAATCCCAGCAATAAACCAAGACAGAAGCTCATACCCATAAGCACTGCAAAGCCACCTTGGACCACTGCAAATGTGCCTCTACTCTCAGCACAGGAGTGTCCATCAGGGCTGGTCAGAAAAAAAGCACTTAATTTTGCGAGAGATGTTTTGAAAGGTGGAAAAGTGTTCCTTCAGTCCATAAAGCACAGAAAATTGTGCACATACTCCCCCAGATACTGGAGCAAGTCACATCAGTTCAAAGTAATGGTTCATCTATCTCCAGAGGCCAGCTCAAGCTGTGGCCAACAAGCTCTACTGGAGACCCAACCAAGGCCATGACCAATAGTAGAAGCATCAGATATTCAGGGCAGGAGCACTTCCCCCAGAACCTTCCTACCCATCACCAGTTTTGGGAACTTGCACTGCAACACAAATTCAGATCAATCAAAAATGCTTCCTGAATCAAAAATGAAATCTTCTCCTCCCATTTCATGTTAGTTTCCCTCTCCTTCTTTTTATCAATCAAAATTTGGATCAATTTAAGAACAACCAAATTGCTTTAAAAAACACTATTTTCCCATCTTTCTGGGCTAGAAGAGTCCAAATTATGTGCTGAATCCAACACAAATTCAAAAAAAAGTCTGAATTACCTCACACTGTGATTTTGGAGTGTGGGGAATGGAAGAGGGGAATTTATCATATGCCAAAAAGTTTCTCAGCTCCCAGTAGCAGCTCTCCATCACTTCAGGAGATGCAGCTTGCATGTGCCATGGAAGGTGCAGAACAGAGACGTGTATTTCATAGTGCTGGCAAAGAGTCTGCACCAGTTCTCTCCTAACCCCATGCCAAATGGGTTGCCATAGTGAGTGAGGATCTGGCAATAAAACGCTCAAAAGGTCTGGAAAATTATCATTAACAAATTAGGGGGGAAAAAAATCCTCCCCCCCAAAATGGAAATGATCTAAAATAGCCCTTTCCATAAAAATAGGGCACAATGTTGCAGTGATCACTGAAAAACAGATTTCCCCGAGAAATGCAACTCTCTGTGAAGCTGAATGAACACAGATGAACTTGTCTTTCCAGTCCTTCCCCGAGTCTTGCTCCTGCTGACCAGTTTAGCTCATGGCTATTAAACGAACTGGGTATGGAAACTTCTGACCCCATCCCTACGTGTCCACTGCTACGCTGTGGTCAAATGAAGCATTGTGAATCAAATTGAAATATTTTCTGTTTTCCTGAATGCCACAAACTATGTCTACTCATGGAGGCTTTGCTGCAGGTTGGTGGTCAACTTCCACTGGCTTCAGCTGTAATTTTCACATCTGAAATTTGGGGACAGAGAGCACTCAGAAGCCAGAGCCAATGGAACCTCTTGTACCCTGAATAGATTCAACAGAGGCGGGTGGTTTAGTGGCAAAAGCAGGCTGGAAGTGCTCGCAAACATTAAAAACAAAACACTCCACCCCAAGACAAACCACCTCCTCCCCTCACAGTTACAGCAGCTTCAAGCCCACCTTTGCCCACGGAGCAGCAAACCCTCACAATTTCACCTAATTAACCAAATCCACCGCCCCCCAAAAAACTCTCCAAACAAACCATCACCCCAGAGCCAAACTTCAGGCATGGAGAGTGCCTTATTGGCACTTTTTCCTTGGAAAAGCAAGGATACATTAAGGTCCCTCCCAACTCAAACGATTCTACGATTCTATTCTGGCCACACACAGGTCCCCTCCACATCCTGCTGAGCTTCCCAGTCATCCCCAGGCCAGGGTCATTGTCTGGCCACTAAGGAGGTGATGTTGGAGAGTGATGCGGAAGCGGGCTGGAGCAAGGGCTGGAGCAATCCGACCCTCGGTTTATCTCACAAAGCCGTTTTCCCCTTCCTAAGCAGGGCAGGATTAGCAAGCTCCAGTTACAGCTGTGAAGCCTAATCAATCCCTTATCTGCATAGGCAAACCCGGCATGTCTCAAATTCTCCTGCAGCACCAACTGCGTGGTAAGTGGTCTGTGGCAACCCGGCCTCCTCCATCCCACCCTCCTTCATCTCCAGCCCCTGCCGTGGGCAGGGGGACAGGGACCTGGATGGACCTCCAGCTGCTTGGAGCAAGTAGCCACAGGAAATAAAGTAAAGCAGGGTGAGATTCAGCGCTGTTCTGCTGCTGGGCAAGATTTGAGCAGAAGAGGTGAGCCAGCTAATTGACCACAGGCTGGCCTGGCTCAGGGGAGCAGCATCTGCTGCAGAGAAAAACTGGTGGCTGCGATGGTAAATTGGCATTACAGGCAGTGAGTGGAGGGGAGGAGGATAACACAAACCCGGAGATATGCCCCCTTTTCCACACCTGTTTGTAGGTGTTTCTTTTTGTAGGTGAAATTTGTAGGATTTGTAGGTGGATCTGGTGTTTCAGATTTTTTCCAACCCTAGACTCCGATATGGGTCAAAAGAATCAGATTTTGCTCTTGTGATGAGAAGAGGGGTTCTGCCTTGGTCCCTCCAACAGCAGGACCTATCGTGCTGGGACCTCCTGGAGTTTAGGTAATGGACCGGAGTCCCCTCTGCAGCACCAAGACAGTGAATTGTCACTGAGGGACAGAGCAATCCATTGTCCCCATCCTAGAAGATCACTTGGACCTGAGCAACCCGACATTCGCCACACCTGGAGACACTGGAGTGGATGAGGAGCTCCCTAAGGAGGGAGGAATCAGCAAACAAAAGATAAGATTGCTCCCAGAACCGGTCCAGCCATAAACCCCCTCCTTCTGCACGGTTGGGTTGGGATCTGCCTCCTGCTCCAGCATGGTGCTTTGCATATGAATTCTCCTTGCTGAAAAGAAATGGGTCCTTTGAATGAGCTGAATCTGCTAATGAGAAGCCGGGGCCTCCAGAGTCCCTCTGAGGGCAAGGGTCCCGTTTTGACCGCCCCAGGCCTAGCCCTGAAACTGGAGAACAAACAAAGAGAGGTTTTCCCCCAGAAGGAAGCTGCCTTTCCAGCCTGTTCTCCCTCTCGGAAAGGTCACCTCCCCTGGACACCCAGAGCCTGCGAATGGCTGCTCAATGCACAAAGCAGCCAGGGCAAGAAAGTCATAGGTGAAAAGACTGCTGAGAGCCCAAGCTGAAAAGCTGCATTTCAGATTCCCTTCTCCTGCCATCCTTTGAAAAAGATGACCCATGAGACTCCATCTAAGCAATGTCCCACTCAGGTCTTTGGTTTGCTATGTAATTTGAAGGTGCCTGCTGCCCATCACATGGCTGAGAGAACTGGCACTCTGTCACCATTGATAGCCTTGCCACGGGCTAGATTTGGGATGTTGTGCAATACAGGAGAGATTTCCCAGGTCTCAGAGCCAGGCTATTGCAGGAAATACACTGTTCTTTTCCTCCCTTTCTTTCACAAAGCAGAGGGCGCAGAACCACGACAGACATCTTCACCTAAAGCTGAGGACAAACGTATAACAGCCTCTCACTGCAGAGCACCCTGGGGCTATCTCCTCTCCCTCCGCTGTCAAGGGACCTCCCCACCTCCTGCTTACTGGCACGCTCTCTGCCTAGAACTATGTTCCCATTTCCAGCAGTGACCTTCTGATACAAGCCAAAAGCACGGACTCTCCAGCCAGGGTGAAACCTCAGGGATGGGGTTTGCAGTAGGAAAGCTACTGCCCTGGCAAAGGGGAGACTGCAGCCACTGCAGCCAAGTACAAGCAGATCAGAAGTGCCTACTATCAGTGATCATCTTCTCTGAGGGTCAGCCACAGCCCAGGGTCCCTGCCTCGTGACGGATGGGCACTGCTCTTCCCTGAGAGACAGGGGTCTTCCATTATAGATGCATTAGAAAACATCCCTCCCCTATGTCCACCTCTCCCCGAGCCAGGCAATTCAAAGACTTCACCAAAAATCTGAACTGAAAGTAATTTCTGTGTATAAGAGGATAGGTCAAATCCAAAGTACAAGAAGCAACCATAACCAAAGGTAAGAGAAATACCACCCCAACTCCTGCAATGTAGCCACCACTCCTGTAGATGCAACACATTAGCCACTGGACAACCTCTGGCACCTAATGTTGGTGGTGCCCTGTACTGGGACAATATTAGGCCACTTCACAGTGTTAGAGATGTCACCTAGATCAGTTAGCCTCCTTTGTACCCATACGCACATCAGCCCTGTGTATTTTTGAGGTACCACAGCTCTCCAGGACTAAATGTTCCTCTAACTCCTTGCAGACTTCCCTTACACACACGCGCAAGGTCTTTATGCTATACATAAGTCACACCAAAATCTGACCATTCCTCTTCCGTTTGCTTGGTTTTCAAGATTCACCCAGCCACAGCACCACAGAGAGGTCAAGTTTGCCCAAGCCTAGGTGGTCCATCAAGCTCCCATGGCTAAGACATGCCATTTTGAACCCTGCTTTGCTGGAATCCAATGATCTCGGGCAAATAAATGAGCACATTTTCTGCACAATGCTCAGTCCCTCATGCCACCGTGCTGACCCGCTGAACTCAGCGTCAAACCTCACCCTTGAGCACACCAGACAAAGCCCAACTCTTTGAAAGGCAACAGCCGGTTGGCAGCGTTTTAAGGCCAGAAAACAGCTCTGAACGTTTAGTTCCTTCTTTAAATAGAGGCCCCTTCTGTAAACGATCCAAACGACAGGAGGGAGAGTGCTGCAAGAGTCCAAGCACTTGTGAAATAGGATCGGCTGCCTTCGCTCCTGCTCCATTCAAAACATGTGGGGGGAAGAAAGAAACACAAAAACTGTCAAGGAAGGAAGGAGAGAGCCCCTACACCTATGCACTGCTGGAAAGGTGCAAGACACCAGAGAAAATAGGAAAAAAAAAAGAATTAAAAAGGATCAATTGGTGGCATTTCTGTTTAGAGGTGCCGACGTGTGTTTAATTATATTCCATGGGAGCAGTTGTTGACACAGATTTTCGTGCTGCAGGGCGGTGGTGTAATGGGATCTGGCTCTGCCTTCTACCCTGGACAATCCCACTCAGGGCTTTTACCACCAAGCCCCACCTCGCCCTAATAGTCTGGCAGTGCCCATGGGCAGAAGGGGGCTGACACCCATCCCCACAGCATGATGGCCAGACAGACGGACGCATAGCTCCCGCCCTGCTCCTGCAAGAGAGGCCCCTGCCATAAACAGAGAGGAGATTAAAAAGGGAGAAAAATTAATAAATAAATAAATAAAATATCTTTGCCCAACTCCGGCTGCGTCCTAGATCAAAGATCATCTCCATCGAGGCCATCTGGTCCTTGTAAATGTAAAACCAAATTGAAAGCCCTGCCCTCACCTCCTCCGACTCCCTCGGCAATATTGCTTTTACCAGCCAGGGATGGGGAAGGACCTCACAAAAGGCATCTGTATGTAATATAGAGAGCCCACGTGCAGCTGGGCTATAGGTTTGCGACACCCCCCACCCTCCCTTTTTTTTGTTAATCAAGAAGCAGAGGTAAATATTTTCTTTGTATCTCCAGGGGCCCTGTTATTCTCAGGGGCTTCAGGAAGGGGCTGTTCAACCCTGGGCTGGAACAGGGCTGCTCTGCATCCCCATCACTTCTTTCCATCTGGGAACCTGGTTGTTGTTCCCATCTTGTTTTAGAAAGGGACACACCAGGAGGGGAATATGTCCCCACCATCCCAGCAGGGTCCCCACCATACCAAAAACCATGCAGCACCCCTCCTCCCCAGCCCAAGCAGGTTTCTCCTACCACCGCCTGCCTGGGATGCAAAAGGGGATGCAGCAGAGGCTGGCAAATAAACAGAGAGAAAGAGGAGGACTGAACTGAACACTTCCAAAAAGGGGATACAACACATCTGAGCCAAAAATGACTTGAGAAAAACCCTGCCACTGCCAAGACAAATACTCCAGGCTCGACTTTAAATGCAAGCAGGATCCGCTATCGAGAGGCGAAAGCTACACAGGAGACATCGTAGGCAAAGAGGAGGCAGCTTGAGGAATTCCTACCTATCAAGCTTTATTGTGTTATTCCAACTAAGCAGAGACAAAAAGACAAATCTCAGCTCCCTACTTTCATTTATAATTGAACCCAGTCCAGAAGGATGGAGAAAGTACCATCTGTAATGCAGAGTGCATTAGCAGCCGGCAGAATGAAATATTCAAATTACTGTAGGCTACCTCGCATTTTAATGACAGGGTTACAAAAACCTGACTTGTAAGTGGAGATTGGACTGGAAGAACAGAAAGTTTGTTTTTACAGTGCATGAATTAGCCTAACAAAATGTTACTTTGAGGAAAAAAAAACATATGCATGGGCAATTCTGCAACATATCCCAACAGGCTCATGAGAAAAAAAAAAATTATTCCATTTAGCTATCTAATTGATATATTGTCCAGGGAGATGAAAAAACTCACAGAAAAAAGGGCAAAGCTTTTTCTTTTTGGCTGACAATGCTAATTAAATAGATGTAGGTGTGCACAAATCTTACCAACCAACAAGACCAAATACAAGTCTTGTACACAGGTATGCACAGCACCACATACATGCATCCATGGTGTGTGTCAGTGCAATACTTGCATGAGCTGTAGCCTTTCGATGCTGTGCACAATTTGAATATGCAAATCACCCCTTGATTTTCATGTTTGTGCCTGCACCGGGATCCATTTGTTTTGATATCATTAATCAGGGCTGCCGAAAAGCCTGACACGGTAAGTGGCTGTAGCCCCTAGCAGTAGTCAAGATAGAGTGACAGGCTCCATTTAAGATGTCACAGCATATAATAAAGTGTAAAACTGTACTTAAAATAAACGAGATAGAAACAATAAACTTGACTCCGGGTTTGAACTTTCTGGGAAAGCAACAGAGAGATGCAAGCATGCATGTGTGCAAGTGGGCATGGGGCTGGGGTGGCTGGAGAGGACAGTCCCACCACCACCCTGCCACACAGGTGAGAGCGAGGAGAGCTGACTTCCCACATCCTCTGAAGGAACCAAACTTCTCAGCAACCCTACAATAACTACCAGTCTGCACGTGGGACATCTCTGGAGGTGATGTGGAGGAGGAGGAGGAAGACAAGGAGCTGTGAGTGGGATCTGCTGGGGACTGAAGAGATGGCCAGACCATGACAGGCATTGCAATTCAGGTAAGGAGCCCACCAAAGGGGCTAAGCTTTGCTTCCAGCAGCTCAGAAAAGAAGGCGGCATTTACCCACTGCAGGTATCACCACTGGATGCCTGGAAGGAGGTGGGGACGACTTGGTCCAAACCACTCATCCCTCCCGGGCACCCAGGGAAACCCTGCCCCTCCATTCCGAGGCAGTAGCACCAGGATGGGAGTGGAGAGGCAGTGATATCCTCAGCATCTCCAGCATAGGCTCAGTCACATGCCCTGAGACCAGGAGCTAGGGCAGACACTGTCAGCCCTTACTTGGAAAGACCAGGCACATGTGGGGAGGGTGTGTGTGTACACTAATGGGTCCAAAAGCCTGATTCTGCTCCCCAAACCATCTTTCTGCACCCCAAAACCTCCCGTGTGCAGCTCTGTGTGCTGAGACAAACCAGTCGCTCTCCCTCCTGTTAAGCAGTTAAATTAGAGAGTATTCAATTAATAACAGCTGAATATTCTGTCACATTTAGGAAGATGTATGGTAAGACAAGCAATTTGTGATGTCTGTGACAGAAATGATAAAAGTTCTCCTGACACAGCCTGGCAGATACTTGGCTGGAGGAACTGCTTGCTCTCATGGACTCCAACATCAGTGCAGACACCAGGCCCAGTGCCGCCTTCAAAGGAGAGACACTCTAAATTGCACAGGAAAACCTTTGCCAAAATCATTTGCAGGCAGGTTCCTCCCGCCCTCCTTTTGGGATACATCTGAGACACAGGGACAAGACCCTAGAGAAGACTTTCCTTAGGAGAGCTTTGAGACAGCGCCTGCCAGCCACCATGTGGCAAGCAGTAGAAGCTCAAACCCTCCCATGTCACCTAAACACATTCCATGACACTCTTCCCCCCGCCCCAGGCTGCCTCAGTTTACCCATCTGCAAAAATGACAGTGATCACATCCCAAGCAACACACGCCAGAGGGGACCAGGGCAGCACTGGCATTGCACTGTGACATGGGCAAGCAACTCCTGTCCAGTAAGATGTTCTCCACCTAATTTAAAGATGCGGTGTGGCCAGGGGACATGCAGAAGTGGTGCTCTGGAGGCTGCCTCCTCTTTTTCTGGGGGGTTGTTTTTCACTGGTGGTGTTTGCGAACAGAGTTTTGTTGCTAAGAAACTACCTTCATATTGCTCAGAGAGCAAAGACAAAGCAATCATCAAAGTAACACCGTATTTTGACAGTAGCCAGATCATAACCATAAATGATCCATTTTCCCTGCTCTCCTGTATGCTCATTAATGTGGTCTAAATACCATACTCCCATATATAACCCACACCCTATCTGTACACACTCACGGCATGTGCAGGCACTGGGGACCCATGCTGTGCTCACAGGGGGCTCTGACACATCCATTCATCCCCCAAGTGAAAGCTGAAGGAATCAGACCTGGAAAGAGGAAGGAGCTCCCTGGGGAGACCCCATGGCTGCCTTGTAGGCAGGAAGATGGCACAAGGTCTTTAAGCAAGAGATACATGGAAAATTAATAGGGAGAAGGTAAGACCTCTGCCCATAACTCTGCCTGTCAGTCCTGGTCTGGGGAGAAGTGTAATTATGTGTTGGCTTCGGTTTGTTGGGAGGTTTCGGGTTGTTTGCTATGGGTTTGTTGGTTTTTTTAAAAGTCACAGAGAGACTAAAGAGAGAAAAAGCGGGGGAAAAAATAAAACTCACAGTGCTCAGTTCCCAAAGTGCTCTGTGACTCTTGTTGCTTTCAGGGTGGGAGATCCTGCCACACAGGGAAGATCAGAGCACTCCATCATCTTGACATAGACATGTTCCCAAGCCAAGTCCCCAGGATCTTGACAACACATCCACCTCCTAGGGCAGGAGGACATCTTCACCTTTCCTGACAAAACATCTTTGCCCCTCTTTGCTGATCTCACTACAGCTAGGAGAGCCTTGGTGGGTCCCAGAAAAGATGTGAAAAGCAACACATCAGCCCCCCCAAAAAGGGACAAAAGCACTGCCATGGCAGCAGCAGCTGCAAGAAGATGCTACTCATGCTGATGCAGGACCATGAAGCTAAAAGGCTTGGTGAACACCGTGGTGTGGTGAGGTTGCCAGTGCCTTACTTGCACCAAAACTCTAGAGGAACGCAAACGTCCTGTTTGCAAATGTCCCATGTGTGCGGAGGGCAGGGGGTAAAGGCAAGGGGAGAAAAGACACCTGGCCTGTGCCCACTAAGAATTGGGAGTGCAAACTGCCTCACTGGAAAGCCTGGCGTCATGGGAAGTGCCCCAATGAGAGGCAGCATGCTGCAGTCAGGGCCCAGTGGGACAACTGAAGCAGTGGGTAACCACCACACAGGCAAGGACACCAGTGACCGCCATGTTGGCATGGACACAGAGAGCGGCATCTTGTACCCACCCTGCTGCAAAAGCCCCCCAGACCTGCCAACCTGTCACTGCTGATATATGAGTAGACAGAAAGGCAGGTAAAAGGCAAGGCTGAAAGAAACTCCAACCTGTCATGCCAAGGGTCCTGGTGCAAGAAAGGATGCCCAGAGTCACAGCGCAACAGCAGCGGCTCTCACCACCCAGCAGGACAGCAAACTCAGACCTTGACCATGACCCACCTGTGGCAATCACTGGCTCAAGAGGCAATCAAGAGCATGGACCCATCGCTGGTGAGGGAAGACACTGGTCTGCTTTACGCTCCTCGGCGTTGCAGGCAGGGACCAACAGGGCGTGGGAGAGCAGCGCCCTGCCTTGGATGCTTTTTAGCGGGAATAAGTCAAAAACTGGAGTTGTGGGAAGCGATCCCACCATCTCTGGGTTGTTTGACTCTTACCCTGGGTCAGCTGGAGCGTGGCTCTGGCTGATCCCTTGCTCAAGCACAAGATGCTTCTGCATGTACCCGAAACCCCAGCCCAGCCCGTCTCCTGCAGAGCAGCAATTCACCACGTGTGCTCTCCCTGCTAAAAACCCCGAACTCCACCCTACAGCAGGAGAAAAAGGGAAGAGTGAGAAGAGCTCGGTCAAAATCCACTAAACCCCAAACAACATTGCTCTGCAACAGAACAAAGCCCTTGGAAATCTCTTCTCTGCTTGGGTCCCCCGACCCAAATGAAAGCAGCATTTTTCTGGGCTAATGACGCAGGCTGTTCTGAGCCTCCTGGCAGAATACGAGCTGCAAAAAGCAGACATCAAAGGGCTCCGAACTTTAAAATAAATAGAGAGCAAAAACAGTGCGGTCCATGGGAGACCTCTCCCCATTGCTTCTGCTGGCTGCCTGGGTTGAAAGTTGGGGATGACTCAGTTTACAAGACCCCCAGGCAAGGAAAAGCAGAGGAAGAGGGGAGGGCAGCTAGATTTTATTTACACAGCATGCTCCCAGAAGGCACAGGCAAGGAGGGGGAGTTTAGTCACTGCAGGACAAGCCATGGACACAGCAAAGTCTTCTGAGGCCTCCATCCAAGGGAAGGACCAACTGTGGAGCTTGTCTGCTAGCTGGGGTGGGCAAACCTTGAGGCCAAAGTCAGGTTGTGGGAGAGGATGGGACAGGAGTGTGGTGACACTGCCTGGCTGTGGAGCCACCAACACAGCTGGTCTGAGCACCAGCACTGTGTGGGGCACTGTGTGCATTAGTTTGTCCAAAGGTGAATGCACGCATTGCACCTGGAGCTCCTGAACCAAGTCCTTCACCCTAAAGAGCAATCTTCTAAAGGAAGCCTTGGTCCTACTCGGGCCATGTCACAGACTGTTCTTGCACCTCCTGGTGGACAAGAAGCCTGAGCTCTGCTTCTTCCTGTTTGTTTGGGAGAGAAAATATGTTTACTATCCACTCTAGGAAAAAGGGCAGTAGCCAGAAACTAGCTTCACCTTCACCAGCACCCCACTGCCATCATCCCTGCTCCTGGGCTAGAAAGTGGCAGACTCTCCTAGCTTTCAGCAGGACACCCTGATATGCGAGGCACAATTTGCATCAGAGATGACTGGGAAAGATTAAGCCATTCTGCCACCTCCTCCAGCTCCCACCTTTCGCCCTCCCCTTTGGACTTTATAGGGCCTGACAGCGCAGACGGTACATGTTCGGCAGAGCAACCAGCCCTCACTCCTTGCTGATGAGCACACAGAGATGCCTCCAAAACAGCAAGGCATGACCAGAAATCCTATGAGTCTTCAGGCTCTGGTCCTTCTGTGGGCAGCAATTACCCAGGAGTGCTGCCATGAGACATTTCTGCAGACCCTTGGAAAAAGACGGGGGCAAGGAAATCCACATGGGATGCTCCTGTGTTCAGGAAGATCAGTGCACATGAAACTGTCACATGAGGGATGGCAACTGTGCTCCTGTACCCAGCCCTTCGTCTCCCTGCTTCTCCCCCAGCCTTGGCTCCAGGGGTATGGGGGCAAGGAGGAGGACTGAACCGCATCCCGCTTCCTCACAGAGAGGAGAAGGAAGATGAAAAGAAAGATGAGAGTAGACGGCCAAGCATGGGATGTGAAGGGAAGGTGTCAATTAAAGCAATGAGGCCCTCTGCATCCCCACACCTGACAGCCAGGCTGAGCGGAGCTGACAGCCGGAGTGCCGGCTGGCTTCCCTGTCTCGCTCGCTGAAGCACATTCCACCCCCGTCCCCCCCCAATGCACCCCCAGCTCCAAACCAGCAAGGCCAGGGCATACAGACATCATCAGCAACATTCTGCTCCTAATAATGGAAGTTCTCATGATTTGGGGCTTAGAGCAGGCCACAGTCAGCCTGGAGGGGAATGGCAGCGAAACAGAGAGAGGTGCCAGGTCACACTGAAATAACTAATGATCACCGCAAGGTCTCAGCCCCTGTGCAGGATGGCATCAGCCAGGTGCTAGGATGCGGGGAAGCTAGGAATCAAGCAGACACCGGCTGCAACTCACCCCCAAAATTCCCCCTTGGACATCTCTGCTCCTCCTTGCCTCCCCTCAGGAATCGCATCCTAGGAGCTCCTGCTTCAACCTCTACCTCCCCTCCCCGCAGGCTCAATCATATTACTGCTGATACACATTTCCTCCTGGGCTCCAAAACACGCTCTTCCTAGCTGAAGGATTCGCAGGGACACGGAAAATTTGTCCTGATTGCGACGTTAATGGTCGTGTGGCCCATGTCATCACCGAAATGGCCTTAGGGGGAGAGTTGATGGGTCTCTGAAGTCATCAGGACTACCCCACCTCATCTTGCTCCCCTTATTAAAACCATTCATCCTGGGAACTAAATGAATATGTTTCATCTTCAAATGCTGAGACACAACAGCAAGCAGGCAGAGATCTAATAGAACAATACCCATCTAATCATGCCGATTTTTCTCTCCCCATCCTGCCTTCGTATTACACACGCAGCCATAAGACAGAGCCGGGGCCGCAGGCAACGGGTGAGGACAGGGCATGGCTTGCTCTCAGCTTTGCCACCACCACCCCCATCCCCACACCAGGGTCTTCCTCCCTCTGCTGCAGCGGAAAAAGCCCCAGGACTTTTAAAACTATAAGCCCTATTGATACTGAGCCTAACAAGTCTAAGCAAGCCAGGGAAGCAGGGCAAGCCCTCCGCCACTGGCAGACCCCTGCTTCCCCCAGGAATACTTCACGTCTTACTGCCCATGAATCATTTTGGTGCTTCTTCCCACACTCACTGTGGGTTTTCTGGGGTCCCGTTCCCTTAGAATTTTTTGGTTGATGTTTTTTCCCTTGTTTGCTAAAGCACCTTTTTGCACACATGACGTCGGGGAAAGCAAAACAATTTTGTGTCTCTCGCATATTAAGGGCTGTCCAGCCTGGTCCCTGGCTGGGAAGGTCCCTGGTGGAGGATGCAGCGGGTGGGAGCATGAGAAAAGGTTGGAGATGGGAAAGGTAGGTAATCTGTTGCATCCTTCAAGAGCCTGCCAGAGACACTGCTGGCCTCCCCCTTCCTAACCGGGGTTTGCACAGCTAATCTCCGCTCTATCTAATTATTAATGATAATAACGGCGCCTGGCTCGCTGGATGCCATCTGGAGCCCTGTCATGCGTGCCCGCCGGCCCTGCAAGGGCCAAGAAAGAGGTGACCCTGCAGGGCAAGGGCCAGGACTGGGGGCCAGCTGGGCAGTGGGTACCAGCTTAGTATCGCCCTGAGGACCTGGTGGGCCCACCCAAGCTGCTATGCTTGTGTTCTCTGCTGTGGCAGGCTTCATAAGGCTCCGCTCTTTGACTGGCGTTGAGTTTATGTGAAAGTAATTAACAGTAATTAATCCTTAATTACAGTAATTAGCCAAGTCGCAGTAAATTAAACCACATCTGGAGCAGATGAGGGCTTACGAACGGGAGGGTAGTGCAGGCGACAATCAGAGAGATGCTGAATTCATCTGACAGCATCTGATTAAGGCTACCTGTTGCAAGTGGCTCATTTACATCTTGTTTTTGTTTCCATTTGGCAGTAGCCTTTTTCAATCGGGCTCCCACCTCCACTCCCTCTGCCCTCCTCCACCTTGCCATCTAGCCCCAAATTGCTGCATGGACCAGTGAGGAGGAGGAAGCAGCTTCAACTCAAGACCCAGCTCAAGGGTCTCCCTGCCGTCCTCCCAATCAGCCAGGGCTATTCCAGGGTGATAGGGATGAGCCAGCACAGGGCCATGGAGCCACTGGGAGAGAAGCCTAACTCTAGCCCTAACCTAGCACAGGGTCATGGCTCTGCACCCTCTGGAGAGCACAAGCTGCTCAGGATACATAAACCATCCACCCTGCAGGCAGGTACAAGGCAGCAGATGACCAAGCAGGATGGAGGCAGAGTGATGGAGACAGCCAGCTTTGCTCCTCAGCTTCCCCACATCCTGCGTTGTAATAGTTTATAATAATAGCAATAATAAAAGATCTGGACTCCAAAGAGGAGCATTATCAGAAAAAAAAAAGAGCAGGTTATTATTAATACCACTCAGCATTTACCCAGCGCTGCGCAACCTCAGAGACCTTTGCTGATGTTCAGCCATGCTCACAGGAAGGGGGAAATCCTTCCCTTCCCTTTCTTGCTACAATGGAGAAATCACAAGATGGAGAGATGAAACAGGGTATGAGAGGCTTGTCATGTCTGAACACTGAAAGAAAGAGCTCATGGAGCAAACTGTGCCATCCTGACTGTTTTGTGCCTTCATCCCGTGCAGCCAGGAAGCAGAGTTGGCTCTGAGCTGTTAGAAAAATACTAGGGATAATTCACAAAAATATCTTACAGTCTTCCGGTCATCAAACTGTGCCACTCACCAGCAGCCCAAACCCTGGAACAAGGATTTCTATCAAGGCAAGAAGATGCCAATGGGATGTCAACCATGATTGTCCAGAAGCAATTGCACAATTTCATTAAGTATCACAGAAGCTTCAGGGCTTAATTGCACGCAATTAATGAGCATAAAGGTCCTGTGAATCCTGCCTTTTCATCATACAGTACAGGCTGGATGGGTGGTTTACCCCGGTTCCTGAAGCCTAGGCAGGGAGCGTCTCTGCTCTGGACCAAAAATGTTCAGGATTGACAAAGCCAACAGCTGCAAAAGGCCCTGGAAATGATCAGAAGAACCTAATTTTATGAAACACAGAAAAGAGCTATATTTGCCCCTGATTGCAAAATGAAAGCAACCTTTTGAATTTTCTGTGCACGGAAGAGCCTCACACAAAAAAATGTTGTTTCCCCACCTCTGCTTTGACTCTGCATCAGGCAGGATTCCCCTGCAGCACTGCAACCCAGCTGAGCACTGAAACAGTCACTGACCAGTCAATGTCTAACACCAATCTGTCCCAGAAACACCCTTTGCTGTCTGTGTCTCAGTTGGAGAAAGGAGAAATTTCAGTTTTCCTCCTCTTCCAAGGAGAAACGTGTTGTGCCTAAGCTCCCAGGGACACCAGCCACCGAAGGGAGGAGGAAAAATTAATCAAAGTGAAGTGATGCTCCACCAAATCTCACCTTCCCAAACTAGACAGGTCTCTGTCCGTGGATACCACCTTGAGATGGCTATGCCTAGTGCAAGAACATGTAACAACCCAGGGGGAAAAAATTTTGTAGTCTCACTTAAAAGAGTGGGGAGGGTTCCTGATTCACACCTCCAAAATTAATTAACTCACACTCTCCTTTTAGTGCAATTTTGCTTTCAACGAATAGTTTTCTAAATAGATATTCCATCAGCTTTGTACTTGAGATGCTTCACAGTTATGGCATTTACAATTATCTTGCTACAGCCAGATCTTTGGCTAAATAAATATTAAATATGTATGAATAAAAGATTCCCTTGTGAATGTCTTCAAGAAATACACCCCCCAAATCCACAATGCCACCATTTTGCCTTGCATAAAAATACATAAATTGGGAAGCTGTAACCAGATGTGCAAAGCTTGTTCTAGCCAGGCAAAAGAATGCAGGACATCACTCTACTATAGAAGCAGCAATGACCTTAGATGGTTTAATGGTGGACAGGAGAGTCTGTCTGAGCCTGCTTCTCCTCCACAGGTATCAGCCAATGGCTAACTGTATGGACCATAGATGCTAAAGATGTGGCCTTCAAAACTGCAAAATATTCAACATCTCAACTTGGGTAAATAACCAAGTTTTCAGTGCGTGGGCAACTCAACACTCTTGGGAAGACAGTCATTTTAGACCCAAGCAGATGATTCATTTCTGCTTGTGCATGTCTTTGTACCCAAATTTCCTCCAATCTCACTTGGCTACGAAGGTTCTATCTCTGTAAACACAAGGAAGCCCATTCCCCCCATGCATTGAGAGGCTCAAGAGAAACAGCTCCGAAGACAATTCCCAGCTGTCCTATCCTGGATCAGGATTTGATGAGACTCATCTCCTGAGCACATAGAGCAGTTAAAGTAGTGCAACCTCCTCTGCTCATCTGCCTATTGCTCCTCTCAGTGCTGGCAATGACTTGCAGGAATATAAGGACTGGGTCAGTGCTTCCTACAAGATGGATCGGCAATGTTGCCATTAGGTCCGGCTAGACCCAAAGGTAAAAGCTCCCTAAACCTCCTGTATTGGTCATTTCATTTGCCCTACCTGATTGCAATTGGTACATCTCAAACTTTCAAGCCTATGTCTCCATGGTAGCTCTGATCTGCCTAAGTAGCAATGTGAGTCCCTTTGGCTTTTACTTATGTAATTGGAAACATATGACCCTGCTCTTTTTACTACAAATTTCTGGGGAACAACCAAAGGAAACATCCCTCCCATGTTGGTGGAGCACCTATTAACTCCACCAACTTCACCGTCTCCACCTTTTCGAGCCCATACAGCCCCTTGGGATTTTCCACTGCAGAAGTCCTTCAAAAAGCAGCCCAGTGTTGCTCCACTTCCAGATGAAACATGTTCCATTTCACACCAGATGAAATGAGAAAACAAATACAACCACAGAAGAACTAGTGAGGCCATGAAGAGTAGAGGCACATGTCACTTCTCCTCTCCAGGGGAAGGGACACATGGCCATATCCAGCAACATGGCCAGGCAGGCTTCCCCAGCCATCAAATATCATCATTTTTGTACGAAACGCGAGAGTGAAAGTTTTAACCTGAAAACATGTTCATTGGGAAGTTCCCAAATAAAACACATTAAAACTAAGCCTCTCTGCCTTACAGTTGAGGAAGGCAATGTGTCCCAAGGATCTGTGGCTGGGGAGGCAAGAGGCAGCAGATTTGCCCAGCCCTGCCAGGGCCCTGGTGCAGATGCCCCTGTCATTGCAGACGGACATGCACACGCATGTTTTACGGACATGTGTACGATCCTTTCAGGCTGAAGGCTCGGGTCCCTCCTCATCTGCACAGTTCGAATTAATTATACACTTTAATTTCATGAATTATTAATTTGATTCTGACTCGGCAGCTTACGATTATCCAGCACTACAGACTATGCAATTCCAGCTTCATTAAAACATCACCAGCTGCCTGAGAGACAGACATTAAATAGCAGAGAGTAATAATAAAATTAAGCTCCCTGTGCATAGCAACAGAGTCTTCCCCAGATGCACATGGCGAGGGCCCAACTGGTAAATAGGTTCCTTCCAGGAGTTTTATGCCCTTCCTGAGGCTGGTCCCACCCCGCTCCCTCACCAGGAGGATGCTGCTCCTGGGAAGCATGGCAGCTGGAGGTCTGGGGGTCTGCAAGAGCATCTTGGGGATGGAGAAGCACAGCCGGGAGATGAGGATGAGTGGCGTCCCCCTCCCACACCCTCCCTGGTGCCCGCAGCAAGGACGGGGAAGGCTCCAGGGTTAACATCACCTCCAAATAAATAAAGCCAGAGCACTGCCTCCCAGCGTCTCCCTGGCAAAACAATTTATAGAGGGAAAATGTCGGAATTTAGACATTCCATTTAGCTGCTTCAGAAATCTAAGGACCCCAAACCTTGTGGGATTTGAGAAATCGATGGAATTAATTAAGGGAGATGTCCAGCGATCTCCACTAAGTAATCAGCAGGTACAGTAGACCTGAAATTCTATAAAGAAAAATGGGAAGGGATGACATTGAAGGAGGCAGTGGGGATTAAAAAATGAGCATCCGAGTGGTAAAGGCGCACACCCATTGATCGCTGCATTACGGATTAAGGCTTCAACGAGCAGCCACAAGATTCTGTAGCAGAAAATGGTTACAGAGGATGAGCATAAGCAGAGTGGATATATATAACCTCTGACAGCCGGGAACAACTGAGACGGAAGACAGCTCTGCAGCAAACACCAGAGCAAAGAAGTTTTGGGGAGGGGGAGGAAGGGGAAGCAGGGGGGAGCCATTTTATGCAAGGGACACCTGCCCAGGAGGAGGGAGCTGTGTCCCCTGCCTGTCCTGGGGAGGCAGGTTGGGGGGGGACACCCAGAGCCAGTGCCACATGGGGGAATGTAGGGGTGGGCAGTGAGATGGGGAAGGGGCACTTGGACGCTGGCCTGGGGAAGCCGCTGTGGGCTTCCAAGGAGATCACCGCCTTTAATCCTATGCCCCTTTACTGGTCCCGTGCTTTGGTTTCCCAGCCATCCCACCTCCCGTGGGATGACGGCATCCAAGCTCAGGAAGGCTCTGTCACCACTTGGTCCACATCCATACGGCAGCAGCTTCACGAGGTCACTCTGTCCACAGCACAGCCCCAGGATGCACAGCTAACTGTCCTCAAAAGCCATGCTGGCAGCCCCAGAATGCACAGCTAACTGCCCCAAAAGCCAGGCTGGACCCTTCTCACAAGGGCAGCTGCGGGCAACAGGCGTTTAGGGGCAGGTCACCAATTAGCCCCATCCAACCTTGGAAAGGAAGTGAGTAGCATCTTCAGACACTGCGGGTGTCTTTGGGACCAACCACAGACAAGACGTGCTTCTCCAGAGGTCCCAAGCATCAACATGGTATACCCACCAATATTGCATGGCAGCTGGTTCAGACAAGACTTCAGCAATGTAGTAAATTCAATTTGCCGTGCTTAAAATGGATCATTGCTGGGAACGTTACAGCTGCATCCAATGCCTTGTGCAAACAGAGGAGGAAACTCTTGGGAAGTGGCACCCCACCCAGTCATCCTGCCTTCCCGGCCACTGCAGAGGGAGGAGACGAAGGCAGCAAAACTGATTTGGGACTGTTGGACCATTTCAGTGAGAAATTTCAAAAACAAAACCAAACCCCCCTGGAGCCACATACAGCGGCAGCTCTGTTTCTGTGGAGGTCGCGGGGTCAAGGCCAGCCCCCCGTCACCCTCCTGCCTGCTCCTCATACATATGCATTGTTGCAAGCCAGCAAGAGCTAAATGTCAATGGTGCCAGCACACACACGCACAGCCAGAGAGGGGACCCTCGCTTTGCAGGACAAAGGCAGGCACTTTGGGGTACGGGAGGCATGGACCAGCTGGGTGCTGGGGGGAGAAGGGCTCACCCCCACCCATGGATGGGGCCGTGGGCACACTGCTGCTTCAGGAGGTGGTCGCAAGCTGTGAGGCTCATGAGGCCAAAGCACGTTTCCAGCTTAGGGCTGCTTGCAGCTCTCTGAGTGCCTGGATGGGTCTGGCAGCCCCTGTGCCCTCACCCTGGTACTGCTTGCTCCCACCACCACCACTCTCGTACACATAACAGTATCTCCATCCTTCAATCCTCAAATATCTTCCAAAAATCCAGTGGGGACCAAAAAAGCATGCCTGAGTCATGGGCACTTTGAGACAAACCCAGTGAGAGTGTCCCGGTTGGGGTATAGTCTGCAGAAACATCTTTCCTTCCCAGTCCAGCAGGAAACACACAGCTGTGCTTGGATTCGCAGCCTCCATGGGGCATCTGCATCCCTCCTGGGATGCATCCTCCTGCATCCCTGGCTCTGGGAGACAGAGCAGGACAGCAAGTGGATCTTGGCCCTTTCATCATTGAGGAAGACAGGGTCACCTTCTCCAATGCTGCTGAGGGACACAGAAACCCCAGCCTCTGTGCCAGGCAAGCCACAGGGACCAGGGAACACAATGGGCACTTGCCTGTTCACACTGAAGTGAGATGCTCCTGCATGCAGAAGACTAAACATGATGTCCCCAGATCAAGCACGACAAGACATCAGCATAAAGAGGCCATGACCTCATGAGAAAGACAGTTCTATCAGACACAGTGTCTTCTCTGTCCAAGCCTTTTTCTGCCCCCACACCTCTACACATCATTGGATCAAGCCCCTCGAGCTCCAGCCTCAGGTTGCCTCAAGCCAACCCCAACCTGCCGCGGGCAGGAGCTGCTAATCCCACAGCCTGGGTCAACAGCAACAACTTGAAATCACAGTTGGGAGGCCTTATGCGTGCCCAGCGACACACCAGGCGGTGTGTGTTTTACAATCCATGTGTCGAAAAGCCCTGAGCGAAGGCTGTAGCAGATGCAGAGTGTTCAGCAGATTCCTTCCCCTGGCTGCATTACAGTGGGAGGCAGGGAACAGCCCCGGCCCTCTGCCCCCCTCCTTCCCGGCCCCCAGCAGGCATTTGGCATCCAGTGCCATGAGCTCCCAGGGCAAGCATGCTTGTCGCCACAAACATCCTCCCTCAAAGCAGGACGCCTTCTCCCATGGGGCAAACATTAGTGGGACAACTGGAAACATTCAACTTGATTATAATGCTTTAAGAAAAGGTCACGGTGAAATTTCAGTGCTTTACCTTGAGCTCTGTTTGTTCTCCATGGGATGAGATGGGAAGAGTCAGCTTGCCCTGGCTCGTGGCATCCGCGTGGCTATGATTGCATTTCACGGGCCGGGAGCAGGCTGTTGAGCTGCAGCAAACCCCCCAGCCCTGGGGACTGAGATAAGTCACCACAGATGAGCTTGTGGGGGCACATGCTGGACCACCATGCTGTAGCTGGACTACCACACAATAGATGGAGCACCACGCCATAGCCAGACCATGTTTTCACTCTGAAAGTTGTCCAACCCTTAGCTGACGTTGCACTGTACTTCTACTTCTGCCGTCAAAACAGGCCAAATACACCCAAAAAGCATGGAAAAGCAGCCAGCAATTCCTAGATAGCATCTCCCTTGGAGTCAGGAAGGCTTTCCAGCACACCATTTGGCTTGATCTTTTTGGGCCTCAGAGGGAATGGTGGCCAAAATCACAAAGAGGCAGTAGCACTGAAGGACTCAAGCATCACTCAAGCATCACCCACACCACTGGTGACCGACAGCCACCATGCCAGCTCCACCAGCAGTTTCCCTGTGCTCCTAGACAGGGAAGGCAAAGCAAGGGATGCCAGCACTGAAAGGCTGTCACAGTTTTGGCTAATACTATAAGAAGAACCAGGTCTCAGCCTGCACAGAGCAGCATGAACCTCAGGAGCATTCTGGTTCCCCAGCCCCTATCCTTGCACCCTGGCACAGCTGCTTTGGGACTCAGTCACAAGCTACTTTGCTCTCCAAGCAGAGGCAGACAAGGACAAGCCACTGAAAGGCTCACAACTGGTCCATGAGGCAGCGAGCACTCCCCAAAACCGACAGGTACAGGAGAGGAGCAATCTAGTATCCCTCCTTATCTGCACATCAGAATGGGATCAGCTCTGACCAGCAGCAAAGGGTTTGTTATCAGTTGGGCAAGAGTCAGTTTTGTTTGTGGCCAACTCAAGGATACTCTGCCCCCAGCAACATTCATGCTACAATAATTAAATTTGTCATCCTACCATTTGTTGCCAGAGGAGTTCTCAAAAGCTCTCAAGCAAAGAGAGGAGATTAGCACTTAGTGAAGCACCCACTAGGGTCCAGGCTGTCAGGTCCAGGCCCAGGTGGGTGAAGGGAGGAGGAAAAGCCACCAGGAGCTGTCTTCAGCTGGGACAGCTCCTCAGGAAAGAGCAGGCAGCAGCAGATTTTTGGAGGAAATTTTAAAACAGCCAGTTCCAGCAAACCAGATCGAACGACTGAGGTGCCGAGTGCCCTTGCAGCACCTACGTGGCAGGGAAGGGTTTGGCATCCTTCCCTGGAGGTGGCTGTGCAATCCAGCCTGCAAAATATTCCTTCAAAGGGCAAATGGTTTGAGATGCAAACAATTCTTTCCTGCTGCCTGCTAATGCAGAGAGCACGGGGCCGGCATGACGCTCCTCCACAAGCTAGGATGCAGCTGGAGAGTCCCCGTGGCAGCATCCTTCCACCAAAAGCCAACCTCAGGAAAGGAGATGCTTGCTTAAAAGCCGAGGAGGGATAGAATCAACACCTTGGCTTGTCGGTGGGGCCTTGGCAGACCCAGGAGACAGGCAGACCCTCATTCCCGCAGCACTTGCTCTTGCTTTTCCAGTGCATGCAGAGGCACCTGCTTGCGGAGCCAGGATGCTGTATTCCCACCACTCTGGCAGTGCTGCTTGCAACAACTCCCAGCTGCTGCCAAAAGGTATTTTTAGCTGCATTATTTATTTGAACACCTGCCTGAGACTTAAAGGCAGAGGACGGAGCCTGAGCAGTGGAAGGAGGGAGGGAGGAGTGGCACCAGGAGATCTGGACTGTTTCCACTGGAAGATTCGAGACCAGAGCCATGAGCATAATGGAGCAAGACTCAGGCTACACCGAGGGAGAGGCATGGCAGGGACCACACACCTGTACCACAAACAGCACCAGGTTAACCCTGCTGCTGGGAATGGCTGAGTATACCAGTGCAGTCTGGGAAGATGCTCTAGCCACCTTCATTGAGAGGCTGCCTTTAGAAAAACCGGGCTCATTAGGTGCCCAATAGCCCAGGATTTCAAGATGCCCTGACCCAAGATGATTTTTGCAGCAGGACTGCCCAGGTCTCGCTGACATAAATCTTTTTTTTCCACACAGCCTGATTTTGGGGGGAAAACTCAAGAACTGCCCTCTTTCAAAATGCCTTTCCTCCATGCAAAAACAATTCCACCCTAAAATCAGCCTGATGCCATTTTGGAGAGCCAGTCCCAGAGAGAAGAGGACAAAGTGAGCAGAAATTGAGGGAAGTAGGCATGCTGTAAGGGAGGACACACTTCAGTCTTGCTCCCAAAGATGGAGATGGCTGCATGTACCCCAGAGGACTTGGGGGGTCCACAGGGTAACTGAGGGACTCAGGCAGTGGGCACATGGAAAAGGATACAACTCCCCTGTGTTATTTCTGTATACCTTTCTTTAGACCCCATTTGCAGATGTGAACAAAAGCCACCATCTTCCTCTCCCACTGAAATAATCCCCCTTTCCCTCTGAAATTAGCCAGGAAGGGGGGGGAGGAAAAAAAAGAGAAAAGAGCATCTAAAAATAAAGGCCAGGCCAGAGTATGTGCCTCTTGGTTGGGCTCCTGTGCTCACAGATCTGCTTATTTTGGCCTATCTCTCCCCAGCGATAAGGCAGCTAACAGCCTGTTATCAGCCAGTCGGTGAAAATGTGCTCCAGCCTGATTAGGGCTCAGTCTTTGCCAAGGTTATAAACAGCCGTTATCATTCTCCCAAACAGAATAATCCGGACAGTATCAGCTCAGAAACATATGGGCCACACAGCGAAGATAGCCGCTGACGGACACTTCATTTTAATTGTAACGAGTGGTTAGCAGCAGCCTCCAGACAACAAACACAACTGCCCAATTGGCAGTGGGTTCACATCGCCTCCTGCATCCCTCCTCCCTTCTGCTTGCTGTGGCTTTTCTCCTCTTCCCACTGTCCTCCTCCCCTCGGCTTTGCAGACCCTGGGGTGAGCATCCCTGAAGTGCTGGGAGAGCCCTGCAAAGCCCCGCCCTGGAGGTGGGGGGAGCAGGCAGGCAGCACCCTCCTCACCCCGCAGTGAAAAATAGGGACTCAGCAGGGGTGGCAGGAATGTGGCCGTGTCACACCTGACGTGCTTACAGCACATCACGAGGCTGCAGGAGGCCATTGCAACGGTGGGAAGGCACCAGCACCCGCCTCTCCACGGGGGATGAAGGCAGAGCGATGTAGGTGCCAACCGGAGAGTGCAGCACCCACATGCCTGGGTCCCCCTCCCTCCATGCAGCATCTCGGCAGCTCCTCGCTGCCTGCCTGTGTGCCAGCTGTGCAGCAGGCAGGGCGCGGGAGGAGGGGCAGCAAGCCCTCATTTCACATTCTCCTGGTGTCCCTTCTGTGTCATAGTTCCCCCCCCCCTTTTCCCCTTCCCGCTTCCCAAAAGGGGTGATTTAGCTCAGAGAGTCTTAAACACATTTGCATTCCCAAAACAAGCTTAGGCATAAATTCATCTCAGTGCAGGGGGCTTTTTCTTTTTTCTTTTGTTTTTCCCTCCCCATCCTCCTCCTTTTCCTCCTTTCTCCTTTTCTCCCAAACCTGAAAGGAATTCAGTAAGAACCCTTGCAATACCAGCACTGTTGCACTGCGCAACGCGGGATTACAAGGGCTTTCCTTTTCTTCAGACTCACAGCGTGCGGTGTTGCTTCTTGGTTTTGTTGTTATTAACAATATGCAAGGATAAGGCTCTTAGCCCCATTAGCTGCACTAACCTTCTTTCCCCTTTCTTCTTCAGCCAGCCCTGACTCTCAGCAATTGTACCTGAGCTCCATCCCTTCTGCAGGGAAAAAAGCAGAAGGAAAAGGGGAAGCCCCCCCCAAAATGGACAGCAAAATGTTAATACAGGGAGGCAAACTAAAAACCTTAGGAAGACCCAAGACCGAGCTTCAAGTCACGGACACTTTCTTAGATAATCTGTATTCCTATCTTGGTGCCAGTGGAGCTGTGATCAGAATATCCAAGGTCTCATAAAAGATTCAGGGCTTATTGACTTTCTTGCCTTCACTGCCACTTCATGGTGCTCCTGCCTGCTCCTGATCAGCCTCCAAAGCACCCACTGCCCCTTGCAAGTTGCCATCACAGGTGATAATGTTGAAGACACCTACTTCTATGGCTGTGCTGGCCCAGCAGAGCAGAGCAGTGGAGGAAGGCTCTCCTCCAGAGTTGGGGAATGTATTCCCAGACCCAGTGAGAGGTGTTTTAGTAGACCCTCTGCCCCAGACAAAAAACCCTCTTAAAGTCCTCATGACCTCTCCAGCAGCACTGACCACCGTGGCAGGCTGCTCCACACGCAGCAGGCAGAAAAGCATATTTTAATTTGAGTCACACATTTAGGTGAAATCATCTCCAAGCTGAAAAAAAACCCTAAACTTAGAGCAGAGACCCTTCAAGAGCAGGCTTCCCCCTGGATCATACCTGGGATGAGCTCTCCGAGGGCTGTCTTCGGCAGCACTGCAGCCCAGTTTTGCTGCATAAGCAGCCCCGAGCAAATGTGCCAACCAGAGAATCCAGTCCCTGCAAATTTATGATCAGTGTTACTTGGATACAGCCCTAAGGAGAAGGCAGGGGATGGGGGCAGACACCCAGCCTTTTGGAACACACTATCCCACCATTACTATATGTACTGCTTTTAGGTACAAACCATCAGGTGAATGGTGAATATAGTATACATTGTGTAGTTTACATACTGGATATCCTCATACATTAGTTATGCCAAGATGTCCGTGAACACAACACACAACCAAGCATGATATTATCATCAAATACACCCTATTAATTGCATTTCTGCATCACCTAAAAGTCTTACATGCATACCAAGACTCCACAGTAGAAAGCAACGCACAATATAGGAAATAAATCCATATAAAAATAAAATACTGTACAGGAACACATAGATTTCTATATACTTAGATGCTCAAATACACACATGTACTTGTTTGTTTACATATCGATGTGCATACACCCTCATACAGCACATGTATATACACCCCCACAAGGCATACCCAGACACACATATATATACATATCTGCACATAGATATAGACTATTTATACATACACCAACTATACAAACGCTCTACACACCCTGCTCAGTGACAGCTCAGATTTTCAGTAATATCATAATATTATTTTTTAGATCAGTTAAGGTATAAAATGTGCGCTCTCTCAGTCTTTAATATTAATAAGTCTTGTAACTAGCAGTTTCTCTTAGCTCCGAATTCTTGAGCACAACTAGAAAGGGCACTTATCCTGAAAAATCTAATAAATTTACAGTTTTATATACTTCCTTCAATTGTAAAAGTCTTGTTCAATAAACTTTAAAATGCCACTATAGAGCAATAACACAGACAGTATAAACCCAGCCCTGGGAAAGCTGTGCAACCAGAAATTGTTCCCCTTTCTGCTACAGCAATAAAGTTTTATATGTTTGAACTGACTGTAAAAAGGTTTGAATGTTGGCAACTGGGGAATAATCTGTCTTCTTTATAGTTATTATCATATTTCCCACAAGACCCTTTGGTCTGTGTCAATCTTTCTCATATATGACACCTTTGTACTGTCAGCGAAAGCAAGAATACTTAACTTTTTGCGTGTGCGTGTGGCTGTGACTGGAGGTTCTTCGTTCTGCTTTTCTTCAGATTACAGCACCCGGGAATAAATTACCTGTCATGTGCTGCAATTGATGCCTTTTACCAAATTGAGCTGATTTGGAGTGCAAATCTCAAAAAAAAAAGAAAAAAAAATATAGATTTTGTGGATCATTTCTCAAGGCACCAGAGGTAAAAGTGGCTGCCATCAAACGGGGATGCTGACGTCCCCACAGCTGCCCAGGACATTGTGGTTGTACCCCTGGGGCAGGCAGTGTCCCCCATTGGTGGCACGTCCCTGTGGCTCTTTCATAAGAAAGAGGTTTTTGTTCAAGACCAGCTACAAGCAAGGTCAGGTCCAGCACCAGCATCCCCAGATTCCGCTGTTGGAGCCAGAGCACCCAGACACCTCCCAGACAGAAACATTTTCAGGATTCTCACTGAATCCCAAAGAAATATGACCCAGACTCCAAAGAAGCAGCAGGCAAACACAAGGAAATTCCTCAAACTAATCAATTTCACAAAAGGAGGATGCTTTAATCAGTTGCAATTTTTAACTACCTAGGAACCTACAAACCAAGATGAGAATGAATTCTGTCGCAAGATCTACAGCAAGCCTGGAGCCTGTCATCGTTGTTACAGGGCTGATTTCCAGAGAAGTTGCTGTGGTGGTGGCCACACGGTGCCAGGATGCAGGGGAACCTGGTACTCAGCTCTCAGCAGCCCAACACTCAATCCCTGGATGTGGGCCATCTTTCAGGTGGCAATGATGAGGCTTGACCAGAGATTGAGATGTCAGAAGAAGTGATGTTAAAGCACGTTTGGAAAATGAAAAATGAGGAGTCACCAAGACCAGATAATACCTACCTAAGAGTTCTGCAGGGACTCAGAAATAAAATGATTGCATATTTTCATTAGCAGCTCAAACTCTCATTACACTAGAGAACACAAAGTGTCATACCCTATTTTTAAAAAATGGAGTGAGATGAGTCACAGATTCACCATCATGTGAGTCTCACTTCAGTACCGCCTAAGATTATAAATAGATAGGATAAAGCCTCGAGATGGACACGGTACCACCAAGATTAACTAGCAACGCCTGTAAGAAAGGAGACAACATACCTCACTAACCTTCCTACAACTGCAGCACACCCAGCAACAGAAGGCACGAAGCACAGTTGGTGCTGTTTGGAGGACCCCAAAATTTCATCAGTTGACAAATTTCACTCTTCTCAGAAGCAAAAGCAAGGACCAAAGGTTAGTTGACAGAGATGGAAGAGAGTAGACAGAAGTAGCTTTTTCAACAAGGCTATGGGTTTAGAAGGTTTGCCTGCTGCTGTTTAATAAGTTTATTGCACGAGCAGCTGTAGGTTTGAGGAGAACATGAGAATGGGGTTTAGGAAGGACTCACAAAGGTTGAGAGACTCCTCCAAGTACACGTGAACAAAGCTCCATAAGCTGGTGATAAGATGGTGGGTAAAAGTCAGTGAGGGTAAAATGCACAAGGAAGTAATTTAATTACTCACACGCACTGACTACAACAAACTTTGTGCAGTCAGGCTGGACACCTAGCGAAGCATGAAGGGAAGGGGGAGGTGAGAGCTGCCAGGGCTGTACGACACCCTGCGTCCAGGCTGCTCCCTGCCTTGAGGTTTCTTACCCAACACACACACCCCCCCGCAAGCCCATCATCCTTACAAGAAAGATGAAGAGACTTTTTATCAGGTTCTGTAACACTAGGACAAGGAGTAATGATTTTAAACTAGAAGAGGGTAGTTCTAGTAGACTAGCTGGAGCGGCACCAACCACCTCTCCACCCATTTTATTCCTCCAGACACGAGAAAAGACGTTTGAACCACAAATCCAGCACTGTAACCGTGGGGTTTCAGTTCTGGACCCCAGCTTAGCACTTTGTGCAACCAGCCATGAATGAAGGCAAAGCTTTTCAGCACCTCTGCCACTGATGGCAGAGAAACAATGTCACCAGGAAGAGTCACCTCTTCTCCTGTCGTGCTCCAGGCCTGTGCTCCTCACCTTACCAGCTATTGTGGCTTCAGTTAAGATAGAGTTAACATTTTTAGTAGCAGCTGGCAGAGGGCTATGTTTTCAGATTTGAGATGAGAAATACTTTTGGTAGCGCACTGATGTTTTAGTTGTTGCTAGGCAGTCAAGCCATTTTCTGCTCCTCATATTGCCCCACCAGCAAGCAGCCTGGGAGTGCACAAGAAGCTGGGAGGGGACACAGCTGGGACAGCCTGATCCCAACTGACCAAAAAACTGTTCCACACCATGTGATGTCATGCTCAGCATATAAAGCTGAGGAGGAAGGAGGAGGAAGGAGGGGTACGTTTGGAGTCTTCCCAACTAACTGTTAAAGGTGATGGAGCCTTGTTTTCCTGGAGATAGCTGAACGCCTACCTGCTGATGGGAAGCTTTGAATGAATTTCTTGTTTAGCTTTGCTTGCGTGCACTGCTTTTTCTTTACCTATTAAACTGTCTTTATCTCAACACTCAATTTTTTTCTCACTTTTACTCTTCTGATTTTCTCCACCATCCAAACTGGGGTGAGTGAGCAAGCGGCTGTGCATTTCCAGCTGCTGGCTGGGGTTAAACCATGACACTAGCTGAGCCCCCAAGACCTCCACACCCACCCATTGGGCTGCTGCTTGCCAACAGCTGCATCTTTGCACCTCCCAAGCAGCACAAGTCCTTTTGCTAACAAGCCGTGAAGATGCTCCATCCTGAGCTTGTAGCCGAGTCCAGCAAGTGCTGCTGATCAGGAGGGTGGGGGGCTGGACAGACCACAGGGGCAACCTGGCTCTTCCCACCGCACCTCAGCATCCCAGCCCTGAACCTGACGGACTTCAGGGCCATAGGCGAGTGAGACATGAACCTCCCATTTCACCCCATCCCACCAGCTGAGCGGCAAGGGTTAAGTCCAGCCAGCAAGGCACATCTCTGTTGCAAGAGTCCATTACCCCCTGCCACATTACCTCATTCATTTCTTATATGCGGATGGTTTATTCTCCCATGAGCACCCTCGCCAGCAGACATGGCTAGTGTAAAGTCCCCTCCCTCCCCTGTATTTCTCTATCCATCACATTTAACACTCTGACAGTAACAGTCTATAATGTTTCTATTCTACAAAACCGCTCTGTCAACTCTGGGCTTCCAGAGCAGCAACTGAGGAAAATAAATAACATCAACGCCAGGCCCAACAGCATCACAGCTTGCTTTCTGCTGGGGGTTTATTATTTTTTTTTCAAGGAAGGGAAAAAAAGGGGAAAAAAGGAGAGCAAGAGAGAAAGGGGAGAGAAAGTGCAGGCTTGTAACGTGCACAGAGTTTCCTTCCCCCCCCAAAAGAAGGGCTGCGAGACCCTCAGAGATGGCATGGCACTTCCAATTCAAAGGAAGGGGGGGCCCACTGTCCCCAGCCTGCTGCCCCTCTTACCCTGCGCCCATATTGCCTGGGGACACGGTGGCTTTGCAGAGGCTATTTGGGGCAGTGAAGGCCAGGCAGGGAGGGGGAGAGGGGCTGCAGCTCTTGGAGACAGAGGATTCAACCTGCCATCACCCACAGTAACCCCCACAGACCCCACACCAGCAGCAGGCAAAACCCCATCTGCTCCGCACCAGCCCCCAATCAGAAATCACTAATCCACTTAAATAATCTACTCTAGCTCGTGGCTTAGTAGCCTCACAGTATTTTCCATCTCCTTTCACTCTTGTGAAATTCCCTGGAGCTGAAATCAGGCATGTGGCTGAAGCTCTGGGGTTTAGCTGCTCCTTTCTTGCAGATGCATGGGTGACCCAGCACCCAGCGGCAGGGAGGGCAAAGGAGAACCATACCCAAATAAGTAAATAATAATAATAATAATAATAATAATATTTAATTATTTAAAATACCTTAAGAGATTGCCTAGCACTTTAGAAAATCAAAATAAAGCAGAAAAATATTTTTTTTTCAATACTTTTGCTTTTCCTTGATAGGACTACATGCCACTGTCGGCAATCTCACCTGCCTTCTGCATGAGCTGCACAGGCTTGACAAACAAGAGACCTGCTCAGGTGGGGTTTTTCATTGGGGGAAAAAAAAATAATAAATATATGCACAAGAACTTTTCCAATCAATTGGAGAGAGACACAGCCCTTGACAGCCCTGTAAATGTGAGGGCTGTGCTCACCAGGCAGCTTACAGAAGCTGGGATGCACTTGCCTACAGCAGAAAGACAAGGACCAGAGGGGATGCTCAGAGGAGAGAGAGGTTTGGAGGACTTAGAAAATGTGGGGAGCACACAGCTCTCCTCACAGCATCCCGATTATTTGCTTACCCAGTCCCTTTGTGTCAAGTGGCTCTGAAATCCAGCTGACACCCTCCAGCTTGACACCAAACAGGACCACTGCCAGCCCCAGATAGGGACGCGCATGCGGCTACACCACCCCACATCTTGCATGCGTACTTGAAATGACTACTTCAAGCAAAAAAAGGAAAATATAAATGGAAAAAAAAGCAGAAAACGGTTCCCTCCTTTGTTTACATACCGGCCAAGGGCTGATGTTGGCTGCTGTCAGTCATTTGTATGAGCTGACGGTTTTCTAGCTGAGAGCAACACAAGTGATAGCAAGGCAAGCAATAAAGAGACAGATCCTGCTCTGAGAGCCCCATGCCACCCCCTGAGCTCACCCTATGAACTCTGCTCTGGGAAGAAAACACGCTGAGCAACTAGAAAGGCTCTGGATGTGGATAATTAATTGCACACTCTGACTCCTTGCAAGGGAGAGCATCACCACTGTGAGAGGGAACCCTGAGAAACACCAACAGCAAGCTCTGCCAGGTATTTGAAATCAGAAGAACTTGGCCACAGATGGATGATGTTTGCAGCTGAGCATCTTCTTTGGGACTTCCCCCACCCCGAGAGTGGAGGCTCATGTGGCACCCACTATGGCTCAGGTTTGCTGGCTGGACCCTGCCTACCCTCTCCTCCACAAGCCAAGCTTTGCTACAAAGCCCTTGGAGACACTCAGAAAACCCTGAGCCAGGAAGGATGCTAATGGGATTTGAACTACCAGCTGGGAGGGGCTTAAGGATTAGGACTCCAGAAACAACTATCTTTCCCAGTCCACTGACAAGAAGGGCCTTTATTCCAGTGCAAAAAGAAACTTCCCACTTGCAAAAACAAGAATAAAGCTTCCCGCAGAGGTCTGACAGCATAATATGCATGCAGGCCCACTTGTACACACACACACACACACACACACCCTATACAGACATGCTCACAAGGGGAACGTGCAAGAGAAATACAAAGAATTAAGGAGCAATCAAAGGCACAAACCAAGCTCCAAGCTTTGATGTGAAAAAATACACAAATGCAAGGTTTTTTTTGTTTCAAGCTGTATTATTTTCCATTCATAAATATCCCCCTCAATAGCTATATATGTACCCAGATGAAATTTGTATTTAGCTAAGCCCTGTCACTGGGAAGCATGTTATTTGCTCTTTCATTGCTGTCTTTATTTGATTTATTAAATAAAACCTCCCTTGACCAACGTGAGAGGAGAAACTGGGCGCTAGGACCGATCACATTGCAACCGGAGAGCAGCCCTTGGAGAGAAATGTTTGCAAACAATTCACAGGCTGATAATTATTTTTGGAACCTGATCATATTTATATAATTAATCCATTTCCTACTTACTCTTGCATCAGGATTTGCTGGCAAACAGTTCACAAAGTTGTAAGATAAAAGCAGTGGATTTGAGAGGAGAAGGGAGGGCTCATGACTTGTTTTATTTACTCCCTAAACTCTGGGGAGGTACAATGCCCTGTGGTTAGACACAGAAAGTCTGGCTGTTGTGTGGAATAGTCAAACCTTCTAGGTTTCCTGCTGCCAAAACTCAAGGCTGGAAACTCACTCGCAAGACTAGCAGCATCTTCTGCTTGTGCCTGTAGCCGTCTCTTCCAACATCCAGAAATGATGGAAGCAACAGAGCATGGGGGCAGAGAAATACATCCTTTCTAGTTTCAAGAAGTGTGAGGTTTGGACGATTTTTTTCATGGCAGAAGGGGACTGGGGAAGCAGAAGATCCTCCAGTCTTAGCAGTTTCCCCCCTGCACCCCAGACTCAGAGCCCTGGGCTCCCTGGGGAGCGGCCAGCGTGTGCACCAGAGGGCAGCAGTACCAAAGCCACCCACCACCACCCTGCAACCTCAATCATCCAGCAGAAGTTAAAATGCCCAGTTCCTAGCAAGCTATTTCTCAACAGGCATTCACTTCACACAGAGAAAGAAACAGGAAAACAAAATTGCTGGCCATTTGATCCCTGTAAACAGAAAGCTTGGTGCAGCTTACCAGAGTCAGGAGCATCTGTGTACCAAACCAAACCTAAGCCCTTTTTGCTGCTGCTTTGAGGACATCTTCAGACACAGAGTTGTACACAGGGGCGGGTGGCAGCTTGCAAGGGGCTGCGCTGCTGCAGCATTACCCATCAAAGCATGTCTGGCTGGGACTCGATGGATGGTCCCCCATATTTGGGCATTTCTGGGCTCTGAAAAAACCCAGGCTCTACTTCTGAGGAACGGTAAAAGAGGTTTCTGATGGAGAGCCATGGGGGAGAGTCTGGAGTGCATCCCTGCATTGCTGCAAACACCCTTGAATCACTGCGAGCATCACTCCCGCAGCCTGCCTGCAAGAGACCATGAGGCCAGCTCAGCTGCGGGCAAGTGCAATGACACCCACAGGCCACAGCCTCATCCTGCACGCCCTCCTCTTGCCATGCTCCTGCTGAAAGCCCACCTCTAGAGATGGTAACGGATAATGAAACCCACAGCTTGACAATAATGGGAGATCAAGCAAAGCATCAGCGGTGGCAGCAGCAGCCGGGCTGCCGGGCGGGCTGGGATGCATGTATTCAGAAGGGTTATCTAATGCTAGTTTCATTCTAATTGAGTCACTACCATATGTCACCCTGCAATAACAACGCAAGCAGCATGCAACTGAATACATATTTAATTCACATAATGGGTACAACAGTAGAAGTAATCAAGGCAGTTTGCCATAAGCCATAAAGAAGTGTAGCGTGTTCCTATTGAGGAGCAGCCTGCGCTCAGGGAGAAGGGGATGGCAGGGGCATCAAGCCGTGCAAAAGCTGCAAAAGAAGGGGGGGGAGACAGACACAGACATCCCCCAAAACACATCCCAGCATAGACTGAAGGCGAGGTGGCTCTTCGACATGAAATCTATGGCGGAATACTGTCCAACAGATCGTTAGCCCCTTCAATATAATTAACAGTAATGGATTTTTTGGTGGAAACCTAATGGTTTGAATGTTAAATACCAGCCTGGAATTGAAGCACACAGTCCAGCTGAGGGGTGGTCACTATGTTTCCTGTTTCAAAAAGGAGCAAAAAATTGGAAAAATCAGCTTAAGTCAGAAAAAGGTACAACCCCAGAGGCAGGTCAAGGCAGCAAGGGGTGGGCATCCCTGCTCCCAGCTCACCCTCCTCTTTCAGTGGCACCTGATGGCCCCGCTTGCTGCCTTCATTTCCTCCCACAATGAGAAGATTAATACGATTGAGGCGCACTCATCAATATCTTTGGACAGATCAACCGGAGTTTTCATTAAAGCCATATTAATGCTTTTGGATACACAGATGTGGATAGGTTAGGTTTCAAAACTAAAGCCCAGAGAGGAAAGAAGAGAGGAGAGGAGCGGAGCAGTGTCTGCTCCCAGTCAGGAATTAACAGAGAGCTGGCCTGTTCCCTCATTAGTGGCCTCTTCCACCAACATGTTTTGATGTATATTTCATGAGGATAAACAAACATTCATTTCACTTTGGGAAGATGCTTGCTGTAATGTATTGGCAGCCTCACCAGCAATGAGGGGACATTAATTTCAATTCTGGTGTTTAAACACTTTGTTGAGTCCCAATCATTCATCCCTGGCTCAACACAGCTCGGCCACGGGAAAACAACAGACAAGCAGATCTCCAACCTCACCCTCCTGCAGAGCCTGCTGGAGTTTATTTGTTATTTAAATGACTTAGGAAGGACCAGACATTAATAAAGAGGTGGCCCTACCTGTCTGTTTGCCTTGGGGTGCAGACTTCAGCCATACCATGTGTCACCAGAGAAAGGCTCCCAAGCCCACTTCAGGAAATACCATCCCTGGAGGACAGGCTCTGATGAGTATCTGCAGCTACAAGGAACCACTGGACGTGCCAGGGACAGAAGGATAATACTTGTGCTGGAAGACTCCTCAGTCTTCCAGGACTCCTCAAGCCCTCTCTTGTTTGTGCCTTCCACCTCTGCATTCCTGTTAGATGAGAGATTCTCAGTCCAGTCTCAAAGCCTCTCCGGTCCATACAACTTGCCTTGCAAGGACAGGAGACCAGATGTGCTGGTGACAATCCATCTCACATACCTCCTTCCAAACCAAATGTGGTTGTGGGGTAACACCTGCAGCCAACTCCCAGCTTCAACTGTTTGGGCAGATTTGCTCACTGGTAACTTGCACACCTCAATGGGGTTCTGGAGACACACAGGCTATAGGTGAGAAAATATCCACAGTGTTTCCCATGGAAATGCAGATACAGATGCAGGCAGCTGCATCTTCTCTCCATTGCTGGCCCTTAGATCCTCGCATGCACCACTGAATAAATGGAGCTGGCAGAAACTATGCAGCAGAGGAAGCAAGGGAGAGTGGGGAAACCTGGGAATGGGAAAATGTGAAGCAACTATGGCCTGGAAAAGGACAGGGGGTCCTGCTGCACGGGAGAGAGCAAGACCGGCTAAAGAAAGAGTGGCTGGAAACACATCACCGCTTCTATAACTCTCACGTGTCTATAAGTGGTGACACTGCTTGCAGAAAGGCTTTCTGCAAATAATCAAATGTGGGTTAAGATTTATGGAAATAGCAAAATAGGAAAATGATGCATTTATGAAAGAGTGACGTGTTGTTTATGTGAATGCCAAGGGCTTTGCTTATCCCTGTTCTCCCTGACCACATTCACCACCACCCAAAAGGAAAAGGGGAGCTCCAGCATAGTTCCTTTCCTTCAAAAAAAAAAAAAAAAAAAAGAGAGAGGTCACATCAAGACACTAGCAAATATTTACCTGAAGAGCCAAGGCAGGTGAGGGCAGCGAGGGAGACAGCCAGACCTGCCCCTTTGTTTTTCCTCCCAGTTTTATTCTCCTGCTTCTTTTTCTGATCACCAAATATGCAAGATACCCTACACGTAAGGTAGGATTAAAAGAAGTTACAGTATCTGACAACACACCAACAGCTCTCTGGTAATGCCAAAGAGACATTGCAGTTGCTTTATATTATAAAGCACACACAAAAAGACATAGACACACACACACACTCCCATCTAGCTCCACATAAATGCAGGCAATGCCATAATAACATTTCTCCTTTCACTTTATTTTGTGTGATCTGCTTTGTGGGGATGTTATAGAGGCAGCACTGTCTCCTTTCTCATCTATGCCTCTCCTTGTTTCTAAAAGTAAAAAGCTGCTTTAAGAAAAAGACCACATCAATGCCTAGAAAGGAGCTTATGACAAGAGAGCTGCCACAAGGACAGAAACCATCTTGCACCCAAACGCTTTCCAGGGTATGATCCCAATGAAAGGGAGTTTCATCACCATCAGTTGCTTCAGAAAACAGGACTGTCCCCTGGTAACCAATGACTAATCCAGCCCTATCAGAAGGTTCTTCCTCGCCCTTCATCAGAGGCCAAAAAGGGTCTATGGCCCTTCCAAAAATCCCCCCCAGATCTCTATCTTGATTTCTCCTGAGTGAGACTTTTCCAGTAGTGTTGCAATGGACACAACTGACCTGATGGCAGCCTCCTTGGAGATGCAGTCAGACCTTGTGCCTGCCAACTGTTGGTTGGATGAAAAATGTATTTCTTTGCAGTAGGGTTAAAAACTGCCAAATTTCTAGTTTCATCTCCCTGCAAGAAGCACATACCATCAAGCATGGTCTCTACCCCAAAGAGTTCCTCATCTAACCAAACTGGCCAGAGAAAGGCAAGGAAATTAAGGGATTGCGTCAGACCTCTGTAACCTCAACTGTCCCACTACAACTCACCCATTGACAGCTAACAAAACCACCCCAACTCCTGAAGCTTCCCCATCCTACTAGGGCCACTGGAAAAGAAAGATCCTTGGTCTTAAATCTCATGGAAAATCCCAGAGCCTTTCCTCCCTCTGCCCCTCACCCCTACGTTCAATAATCCTGTTAAACTGAACCCTGGCTGTATTAATCTCTTTCCCCAGACAAATGGGCAGGCGATTATTCAGGCATCACATTGGGATTTTTAGGGTTTGTGTGCATTTCGACTGATCTTCTCTTGGCTTCTTTTATAAATAGCTTTTACTGCTCCCCCAACAGCATGCACGATTAAATTCGGTCTCTCTATTAACATTTCAGATACAAATACCTGCTCCCCAGGGCTACCTGCAACAAATACTGGCAGAGCTTCAGTACTTCACCATGAGTTTGGTGGCCAGAAAAAACTACAGCTACTTGTATTTGTCCTTAAAGTCATGTACTCTATAAAGCTTGCTGAGACAAGCTCTGCAAATACTCATGCCACACAGCCTGAGGCCAGAGCATTCAGTAATCAACCTTATAACCAAGCCTGGCAAAACCAACACATGCCTCCGGCAGCCTTGGATAAGGAAGATCCTACTGAAGTCAACTCAATTTGGCACTCAAACACCTGAGTGCAAACATGTAACCTCAGCAGGAAACACTTGGGTAGAAACATTATGTGGCCTTTGTACTTCCTGCCTAAGAGAGTAACTGTAGACTCACTAGGAAAAGTAAGAAGGAAAGCCAAGGTGACCCCGAAGACTGATGAAATTTCTTGCCTGGGTCACCTGTGACACCAGGGAACCAGCCCTGGGTCCCATGTGGCCATGTTTCCTGCAAGGTTATTTTCCAGCAAGTCTCTCTTTTTTCAATAAACAAAGAAACTACTCGGGATCAGGACACCTGGTCCCTACCTTGCACAAAGAAAGGTAACCACAGGGCTCCTTCACTCCTTGGAACGCCTCCACAACACAGCCTCTAGCTACCAGCTCAGATTCCCATCATTCCACATTTGTATTTCTATACATGCAGTTATGAGTGTGCATATACAAACATATTCATACATATATATTTTTGTAAACAGCATGGAACTAGGCAGCATTGAAATGCCTTTTTGTTCTTTGAAAAAAAAAAAAAAAATCTGCTTTTTAAAATCGTTCACTCCCAACTCCAAGTAATGCCATCACATAAAAGCCAACAAGCCCTTTTGCACTGCCCAGATGTTTTCCCCACATGTCCTCGGCTATATTTCTATACTTGAGTGACTACAATAAGTTGAAACTAATTTATACTCTGGCTGGCCCTGCCAAGGCGAGCTGGCTAGGAGAAGCCAGCTGGACCGTGGAGCTACAGGACTGTTTACCAAGCTCCAGCCTGCTCTGCCTGACCAAACCCAGCAAAGGCATGGCTGTGTGAAGGAGCACACTGTCCTCTGGATGCCAGCAAGACCCTTCAGCTGCTAGCATAGAGAAAGGGCAGAAGCCAGAAGCTGCAGCTGAAAGGAAGTGCTCATTGGTACTTGCCAGCTTCCACGTCAGTAGGATACTCGCATTTTTTCCCTCCAAAGTTCCAGGAGTTTTGGGAGAGATAAGACTCTAAGCATTTGGTATCAGAAAAGAAAGAACACCACAAAGTAACTGAAGCTCAGGAAAGGCCAAGCCTCAACAGTGAAGTTTCCCCCATTGCTTATGGCATCCTTCGAAAACATAAATCAGTCTCCTCAGGACAGACAATGCTCTGCCAATTCCTGCCCGCATCATGTCAGCCCAAATCAGGGACTGAGGAAGGCAGCAGAGGACTGGTGAGCTCAGTGCCGAGCTGGAGGGGCAGTAATCCTTGGGAGAGACCCGGAGAACTATAGGAAATGGATGCTCTGCAACTCTGAAAAAATCCTTCCCATTCCCTTTGCAGCAAAGGGCAACCCGGGGTGCCAAACAGACCAAAAAGTCACAAAATCCCTGCACCCCCAGATTCTCTCCCCTAATCAGATTGGAGATAACGCAGGCAAAATTCCCATTAACCAGCTAAAGCATATAGCAGTGTTTCCCAGACAGAGCTCCTCGTGGCTAAGTAACAGTCTTTATCCCACAATTTCCCTTCATCATTTGTCATCTTCTTTCAAATCAACTCAGTATTTCCTGAATCCTCAAGTACTAACTTGAAAAAAGAAAAACTTCAAGGAAGAAAGTGCTTATGACTCACAAGAAAACTGGTTAATGTTTCCCACCCCTCTCTCTTCTCTCAAACTTCCCCCTTTTCTACCCTGGGCCTCCAAACACTTGCCAGACAGCCATGGATTGTCTCAGACACGCTGGTCCAGTGGAGGAAATTCAGCAAACAAAAAGGCAGATGGATTCCAGTGCTGGAAAAAAAGAAGCACAGAGCACCGGGATCTCTGGCAGATGGGTTTCCTGTTCCCCTATCCCATCCAAAATCAGCCCAGCATCCACAGGACAAACCCAGTCCTGCACCAAGCACTGCCACAACCTTTCTTTAAGGAGAAGGGTGTGAAAGCTGCTAGGGATCATGATGCTGGAGCATCCTCCACGCAGGACACACAGCACGTGTTCCTCCCTCAGCTTGAAGGGGGGCTGCTGGCAGACATGAAGGGGCAGGAACATGAGTTTCTGCAGCAAAAGTGGGTCTGTGAGGGCAAAAAGGAAAGGGAAAGGGGTTGCACTGAGGGCTTGGAGGTGCATATAGAAACAGAGACAAGAAAACAAGAGCACAACAGTGTTTCATGCTCAGGGTCTTCCCTCTCCGCATGCGCCCATGGGCATGATGGCAACTGGGATGGCATGGGCAACCAGGGCATGGCCCCATATGGTACTGAAGGTAACTCCACCTGCATCACCACACCACATGCACCTCCATCACAGGTGGCGACCTTCAGCTCCTCCAGAAAGCAACATGACCCAAGCCATCTCCCAGACGCAGCCATACTGCTCACCTCGTGAGCGGGGCTCACGCTATGAAAGCAAAACAGAAAAAAACGGATAATTTTTTTACCCATCTCCCCCCCTCCTTCAATACTTCTTCCCCCAGGTTTACCCTGGGTTTGTTTTCTAATGCACTACCACATCCCGAGATAAATTGTGTAAGGGTGGTTCAGGGGCAACCCAAAAGCAAAGCAGACTGGCTGCAGAGTAGGGAAACAACAAAAAAAACCTCAAAAAAATAAAATAAAAAGAATGAGGAGAAACGGGCTTTAAAGAGAGACAGGACTAAGGAAAAAGCAACAGCAGCACAAGAAAAGGGGAAAGGGGGGGGGAATTCCTCTGGAAATCATTAATACTCCAGGAACCTTCAGGACTAAACCTGAACACAGACACTTAAGCTCTCAGCTCTGCCATTAACGCTAGAGCCTAAATTATTGATCTTTTGCCTTTATCAGCATAACAGTCACGTCCCGGTATCAAGATCTAACTACACTGCAGTCCCTGTGCTGCAGCCACTGAAATAATTAGGAGAAATTCTCATTAAAGGAGAGTGAAAGGTTCAGAGATGGAGACAGAGAAAAGGGTCTGGGAGGGTGTTTAATGTCTTCCACGGGGTCAAGAGAGCGCTCTGATCAAATCCCTGCGCGGGGCCGGGGGGGTGACAGCTTATCAAAAGGAGAAGTCCAAAGCCTGGGCTGGGCTGTGCTGTACCAGCGCCTGCCCGCAGCCACCGCCACGCACTGGTGAGGTGGAGGGAGAAAGGCAGGTGGAGGAGAAATCCATTAAAAATAAATAAAAAGAAAAAATATTAATAATGGAAAGGCTGCTGTGGGCTTGCTTAGAGTGTAAAAAAATTCAGCCTGGGGAAAGAGAAGGGGTACAGGGAGGGGAGGTGGGTATGAGGGAGAGCTGGAGGAGGAAAGAGCCCAGCCTGCTCCCCGAGGCACACGGCCAAGGCTCTCGCTATCGATTTCACTGCGGACTGCACCGCATGGGATGCCGAAAGGAAACCGCAAAGCAAAAAGGGAGAGCGGCAAAACCGAAGAGAAACTACATGCACAGCCAAGAGGATGGAGGGAAGAAACCAGCAGGATGGCGGGAGGAGAGGGGGGAAGAAGCCTAGCCTGGTGGCGGCACTGGTCTTAGCCCAAAATGGAAAACATTAAAAAAAAAAATTTAAAAAGGGAAAATGCATCCCCACCAGCCTGAAAATCCAGAAAATGTTTCACTAAACCCAGAGGGGAAAAAAAACCCAAAAACCAAAAACCACAACACACCAAACCTCAATCTGGCGGGCAGCAGAAAGAAGTCGATGGATATTTCAGTGCGATTGGAGAGGGGGTGATGGAAAGATAAGGCGAGTGATGGACGGGGAGGGAGAAGGACATGGATGAATGTAAAAAGACTGTCATCCCCCCCCGCACACACAAAGTTTGCCTATATTTAATGTCAATGAGCTGTAATTTAAAAGAAAAATTCCATTTCACTCGGCTAATCAGAATAGTTAGAGAGACCATTACCGCAAACACTGGGAACATCTGAAATTGATTATTTTTTACTTCGTGCAGTTAATGAAATCCTCCACCAACCAAAGGCAAGCGTGGTAGAGGGGTCCAAGCCCAGCACCAGGGATGGGGAGGGGGATGCTGCGCTGACGACCTTTCTGCCCAGGGCTTGCAGGGGAGAGACGCGGGGCTGCTGGAGCCGGGCTGGGCTCTCTGCCCACCATTTTGTGGTGGCTGGAGATATTTAGCATGGACAGCACATCCCATAAGGAGCACCACATCATTAAATGTCTCGGGCTGGTGCGGCGAGAAAGAGAAATGTAGGATGTCACTGCCTGATAGGGAGAAGACTCGGAGGTTATTTATTAGCAGGCACTTACCACAAACTGCATTTTCTCCATTTGCATTCGATATGCTGCAGCTGGCTTAGCGCTGGGAAAAGGTGGGTGGGATGGAGGGATCAGCACCCTCAACCTTCCCTGCTTTCCACCCATCTCAACCCCTCAAGATTCTTCCTGCCCCTTGCCAGTCCCATCGGAGCCAGTTGTTTATCTGCTTGGCAAGACCAGTCACACCAACTTTCCCAAAGAAGCCATGAGGCTCCCTGTTGATGCTTTCCATCACCATGGTTCAAGCAACCTACCCCTGGGGTCCAGCCACCAAGCCACCCTGGGGTTCTGCTGAGGCCCTCTGTGTTCTACAGTGGCCCTTTGGCCACAAATGCAGGACACATCCCTTCTGCAAGGCCATCCAGAGCAACACATGAAAGAGCACACAGGACACTTGGACACTCAGTCAGGCTCCAAGTCACCCTCTTGGAGGGCCATGAGGGCATCCCAAAACATCCCTGCCTCAGATGCAGGCAAATGTTGGGGGCCACTCTTCCCTCCATCCCATGGCCACAGCTTCTCCCCCACCTCCGAAAAGTGGCCGAGTGTAATTACGCAGAAAGCTCCTCTGGAGCTATATCAATAAGACAGACGTCTGTTGTATCATTTTCTCTCAGTAAGGCATTTCTTCTCCCCAATTGCTCATATAGAATCATAGCCTAATAGCATGCTATTAACATAATTGCCAACACAACTAGTGTTCCGTGTCTCACAGCCATTTGCTTATTTTGCCATAAAGAATATCAAAAAACAGCCCGAAAACCCGCAGCAGGGCTGTGTGGCCAAGGGGACCGGCCACTCAGCTCCACCAGTGGTTTCGGGATCTGGCCAGGAGAGGAGCAGCACCGGCAGCTGGCCCCAGCTGTGGACCATGGTACCAGCAGCGCGCTCCAACCAGGCTCCCAAGCAGACGTATACGAAGATCTAAACGGATTCTGCCAGGCGAAATGAAATTCCCATTATTTTTAATTAATCCTTAATTAAAATATATTACTCCGCAGATTCTGCAAATCTCTCTTAATATGCAAATGCAGCCCATTCAAGGATATTTACATATCATTAATTAAAACGGCACATTCTTTCAGTCTAACAAGCTGGGAGCCATGGCTGTTGCCACACTGGCAAGTAAGCCCTGCCCAGCACTGCCAAATTCATCCGCGAGAAAGATGTTATGTGTCACAGCAGCAGTGGGAGAGCAGGGGACAGGGCTGGGGAAAGGAGACAGGTCTTAAAGCTCTCACTGATCACCAAATGAGGACATGAGTTTGGGAGATCCTGATCTGTAGCAGAAGAGCATCCTGGAGCCTGTCTGGATGGAGCAGCGGATGGGGATGCACAGCAGCATAGCAGCATCCAGGGAGAAAGGAAGCATTTCAGCATAAGCAGAGAGACAGTCCAGGCTCTGGTCACAGGGTAAATACGCACTCAGGCATGATGTTTGAGGTTACCTGTTTCTCCATGGCTTTCATTGTGAGGGACACTGTGCTATCCCACCAAGATCTGTCACCGGGGAGTACTTCCACTCTCCTCATCTGCCTCAACCCTGGACCATGGTGATCTCTCTGCTTCAAAACTACAAGACACTGCAACAAACTACAAAACTATATCTGCAAGAGATGAGCTCCCAGCACCAAATTCACTCTGCACCGCTTCACACCAAGCAAGAGAAACCTTTGACCTATCAGAAGGGTCAAACCCTAAAAGACAAGGCAGAGCTACAGTCCTTCAACAGGGTGAAAGCACAGAGGTGATGGAAGGGAGGCTTGAGGGAAGAAAGCTTGCTGTGCCCCAGTAATTTGCTTCTCCACGGCTCTCCAACAGGACTCTGCGCCTCCTTCCCCAAGTCATAAGGGGAAGGCTCTTTGGGTAGCATCACAAACGTGGACGTCAGAACCCAGCGGCAAGCTCTGCATGGCCAACTCCCACCCCAACCACATGTCCAGCAGAACCGTGGACCCCGAGATGTGCATGAACCAAATCAGAGCACAAGAAATCACTGCTCCAGCACGGGTCTAATAGCTGCAGAAAAACTTCTGTTTTAGTACTCTGGAGAGGCTTACTGGGTTACTGAGTCTGGGTACCAGTCAGGCACAAATCCATCACCCCAAAAAGCCATCAGTTTTGTACACACAATGGCAACTCCCTGTTATTACCAACTGACCTGCATCTTAAGTCTCCCATGGCCTGGAGTCAACAGGAACATCAAGCACCCAAAATCCAGCTAGCAGCTCCTTCCCAGAAGAGGAAGGCCAAACTAACCAAACCAACCAGTATCTAGGTGTTCATGGCTCCAGAGGTGCCTGAAGGCAAAGATGGGCCAGGCCTCCACAGTGACACACCAGGAGGCAGCTTCATCTCATCTCACAACCTGGATATACTGCTTCTATAAAAATGGAGGTTTTCAGCCTGCAGGACTGATTTCCATGAGAATAACAGCTCCACTCTCATTGTCTCAGTATTGTCACTACCTTCTAGACAGAGAGACAGCAGAAATTCAACCAGCAGCTCCTCACACAGGACTGACAGATATTCTCAACGAGAATTAGTAAGCCTCTGTTCTTCTCCAGCACTTTTATCAGAGGACTTTAAGGTGTCTGAATGAACTTATCTCCACCATGCTCCAGAGAAGGAGCAAACACATAGCAACCTCTCTGCTCAGATGGGGAAACCGAGGCATGGTGCAGGGGAGACTTGTTTCCTGCCACACAAGAAGTTTTACACACAGAGCAAAACAAAAGCCACCCAGATGGGTGAGGGAATTCGAGCATTTTGCTGGGTCTAGCGCTGCTCACGAATGGGGTTTGGGAGGGACACCAGTGAAAAGGCACTTGTGCCTTGTCCCTTTTTCCTCCTTCACCTGGCAGCTGAAGGAGGAAATGCCACCACATTTTGGCAAGAAGGGCAGCCTGGCTGGATGTACCTTTAGCCCAGCCTGGGATAGCCACCCCAAAATCCCCACAGATACTCACATAACACAGGTAATTACCAGGCAACATCTTCTTGCTTTCCCAATAAACGAGGCTGTTCACATGAGCCTTCGATCTCCCAGTTCTTCAGACAAGGAGGAGAGAATCACACTATTCCCGGCAAACTGAGAGGACATGCTATGAATTGCTCAAATCAAGATTATTTGGCTGCATTTCAATGCCTCCTGTGGTTGGGAAAAGCAGCTAGATCTCCATGTACCAGGTTGATACTCACGTTGAGTCCATTTTAGGCCACACTTACCCCTTTTGCTGCACAGGGAGTCATTCATTCTTCTAGTGGGCTGAGCCTTTAATCAGAGAGGTGTATCAGAGGGGATTATTGCTTTTCTTTTCTCATGCCTTTTTTCAGGACAATAAAGGGAAAAGATTTCTGCTTTATTGCAGACTGCCCCTTCATCAAGTTTTCACATCAATTAACTCCTCTTCAGATCTTCAGTGCCATACCAGTCCAGGGAGCTCACCAAAGACCATGCAAAACACAGCAGCTGGCAAGACAGGTGCTGCCACAGAGGCTTGTCCTGCTTCTGCAGCATTTCTGGTTCCAAGTCCTTCTCAAGAAGCAAGCACAGGCGGGGGGGGGTGCTTTGGGCTGGGCTTGCAAACCCCATTCAGCCTCTGTGCCAACCTGCCAAGGAAGTGGCCCGATGTACCGGGAGCTGCAAAGCCCACCAGGATTGCCTTCCTCAACTGCAGGCAGGCAGTTTTGGAGACCCTTCCACTGGCCTGCAGCACCACACCATGGCCTCAAGAGCCACTCAGGCCAGTGGCGTTCACCCGCTTTCCAGAAAAGCCTCAAAGCTCACCAAAATCCCCCCAGCCTAGAACACTAGGTCACTGTGTGGACAACAGACCACAAGGAGCCAAATGGTTGACAAATTATACCAATTAACATTCCCCCAGTGTCTCTTGCTGCAGAGAGGTGTTTGAATCTTGGTGGTCTTGGCCCAGGGCCAGTTGAGGTGATTAAATCACGCCTCCCTCCACTCTCCCTTTGCAGTTCCAATTGCACATGAAATCGCTCCTTGCCTCCTGGCAAACTCAGCTGCATCCTGGACACCTGCACAGGGTTAAAAGCCACTGCCACAAGCCACAGCTCCAGGCCACTGGTCCACAGCTCTCACTAAAATGGCCCCATGTCTGTGCTTGCTCTTCCAGCAAGCTGTGAGGATGAGGGGACAACCGTATCTGGCTTCTCCGTCCTCTGCACCTTCTTCCTTTCACACAAAATTTACTGGTGTGGGCAGTGGAACAGGTCTGGGGTCCCTGCACCACTCCCCAGGCTGAGGGACCAAAGTTCCCCCAGGCAGGCAGTGATGCTGCTCCACCCCATGCAGAGGGACATGTGCCTGTCCCCATTTCTCACCATATGCTCCAAAAAAAAAAAAAAAAAAAATCAAGGCAAAGCAAAAACAAACACTCCAGACCATTATGGCTTCATGACTAGTGAGGGCTGCAGGACAGGGGGTCACCAGAAGGACCCCCAGGGCCAGCTTTGTTACCCAGGCTGGTATTCTCCCAGCCAAATCCTCCCAGGAGCACTCACCAGTGGCCCACAGATGTCAAACTTGGGGTACAAGAGGGCCTTGGCTTCCCAATATCCTGGGAAAGCTGATACCCACCCCCCTTGGCTCCTTCTCTGTCCTTGGCAGATACTGACCACCTCCTGGGGGGGTGGGGCTGGGCACAGCCTCTGGTCACCTCACCTCACTTTGGAGGCACAGGAAGAACTGTCACTGGTGGTGTGGTCTGTCCCTCCCTCTCCACTGACGATGCACACTCTGCCATGGCACTAATCCCACATTAATATGCTCACCACAGCTGAAGCAGCTGATGTAATGAAAAAGCCCACCTACAAGGAGATAATTATATTACAAAACTATTTTACATCAATGAGAGCGAAGACAAATGGGGCAGGGGGGGTGCTGAGGACAGGCTGCCGTCACTCCAGGTCTCCTGCCCATGGTCTGGCCGCCTCCAAGGGCTGGGGAATAGGGGATCCCCAAGCTTCCTGCACCAGGGGCTGGGCAAACCAGGGGTGAGAAATACCAAAGAAAAGCAAAACATGGCCCAGAAGAGCATGGCCTCAGAGCCAGCGGGGGACTGTGGAACAGCTACTTGATTTTTAAAACAGCACTGTTGCACCCACTGTTGTCTCCCACGTGGCCATAAAGCATGGACAGAGCAAGCAGGGGCAGAAGATGCCAAGATGTGCTCTGCAGCGGGGACAAAAAAGAGGACATCCCTTCTCCCGCTCCAACAGAAAAGGACCCAGGGCCAAGGACAGAAATCACCACCAGTGTGACCACATGCCCAGCCTCAAAGAGAAACCCTAGTCGCAAAGGAAACCACTTAAAAGGAAAAATAGCTGGAAAAAGGGGAAACCCTAGAACCAAAGGAACCCCTACAACACACATCCTCCCCCTCCCCTCCTCCTTTTATGCCTTGTTCTCTCTCTCCTTTCTGCAGCCGGTTTAATTTGACACCTTGAGCTTTGGTAACGAGGTGGGGGAGAGAAGAGCCACAGCGGAATTCATTAGGCTGAGCACTGCAGGGCCTGCTCTCGGCACGCTAATGACATCGGAGGATAGGGAAACGAGACAGCCACCACGCCAGATGAAATAAACATGAGCACTGTCAGCCCTGACAGCAAAAGGGACAAAATAAGGCAGGTAGAGACCTTTCTTCAGCCTTGAATGAAAAGCGACAGCTTCCAAAGCTCCCTGCCTGTGGTTCCCTTCTGTTTGGGAAAGGAGAGGGTAGCAAAGAAGGGGATGGAAGAGAAAAACAGCAATTAGACCACCCTTCCCACAATTTCCCACCTTTCCCCAGACACTTGCGCTGCTTTGGTCTCCTTACACAGCAGAAGGATCTCCTGGCACCTCCTTCCAGCTGGTCGGCACAAGGCCAAGCTTAACACAGCTGCTCCTAGGATGGGGATTTTGGGGACACTGTCTTTGCCTGGGGTACACCTCTCCCTACACCAAACAGCAGAGGGAAGGGGGGACAGGGTGAGATAAGTATTGCGCAAATCCCCCGGGCTCATCACACCAGTGAACAAGCTGGAGAGGACCAAGCTCTGGTGTGCCATGGGGTTGATGTGCAGCAGAGGAGGGTATGTGCAGGCTCCTGGTGTGCCACGGTGATACAGAAACCCAGCAGCGTGGCTCTGGCACAACTTCTACCAATACTCACAGTCTTCTTTGATTGTGGGAATACACAGGCGGCCAGCAAACCCTTACTTTTCTCACTTGCAAACCTTCAGAGTACCCAAGTCCTACTGAGACAGTAACATTCGAAAGGCAATATGCAAGTTGCAAAGGTCAGGAAAATTGCAGGCTTTAAGAGAAAACTATCTACTTCAGCTCACCAGTCTTGGTGATGGTCTGCAGGGACACCAGGCCAGAATGGTCCCAGCCTGCTTCCCTTGGAGGATCTGGGCCTGCAGGAACATCAGGTGATGCTGAGATCTTCCACTGTGTCTAAAACACAAGATGGTGGTTGCAGAACCACTGCCCACCAGCAAGGAGCCTGGCTGCCCAGCTCAGCCCCTAGCATAACACAGCCTTTCCTACATCTCCCAACACCTCCTCACCCAGCTCCTAGATCCCTCTTCTGAAGGTACTCTTCAGGAGGATGAGGCTCTTCATTATCATGGGGCTCCTCCAAGCCACACAGGTGACAGGAAGATCAGAGAAGCAGGCATTAGAATCATAGAATCATCTGGGCCAGAAGGGACCTTCAGAGGTCATCTAGTCCGACCCCCCTGCAGTCACAGGGACACCTCCAACCAGACCAAGTTGCCCAGGGCCTCGTCAAGCCTCACCTTGA
>BJBW01006502.1:57102-67242 GCA_004320125.1 Scolopax mira
AATTCCTTATCCACTGAACAGTCCACCCATCAAATCCACATCTCTCCAATTGGGCAAGCAGTGCATCGAGAAGAGACACATGGGCTTTGAGAAATCAGATCTCAGGGAAGACAAGGCCACTGAACTGGCCTGCCTAGCATTAATTCTGCTTGATATTGGGCTGAGCTCAGCACCCAGCATGGCTCCCCTTCATGCCTTGCTCTGTCCACCTCACCACTTTTCCAATTCCTCAGCCAGCATGACACCCAGGTCAGACTTTCCTTCCAACACCCTCAAAGGTTTGCAAGGTGAAATACTTCCTCATCCAAGAGCAACTGGCAACACAGTCTTTTCCTTACCTTCAAAATGTTGACCTGCCCCATCACTCATACTAAGAGAAGAGACTTCTTCCCATGTGCACCAAAATACAGCACAAGAGCTCATCTGCTTGATGCCAAGCAGATTGCTTGGGTTGACAGATGCTCTCTTCCCATGAGGAATTTGAATTTTCTGCTTGGGTTTGGGGCAAGGTTTGCTGGCTGGGCAAAATTTCTAGAAGGCTCTTTTACAGTATCTTCACTTCATTGCTTCTAGTGCTCCCAGTTGTTGGCTCTGGAGCACAAGAGCCCCAAGCACTACTCCTATATTGGCCTCTGTACCCAATCTCAACAAGTTGCATGTATACACCTGCCTTGATTTCAATAGTTTCCCCACCTATTAAAATAGCTGCATCCTAATCTGTCTCTTCTCTCCTCTTATTGTGAGGAAAGGATGGCACTCACTGACAGAGGCATTGCTAGATTTACTGTGTCTTCGCCACCTTGATTTTCACCCCAGCAAAGAACCCAACACGTTGATGGGAATATGGGACCCATCGTGTGATTTAAATGACCCAGGGCTGTTTCCCAAAGTCCACTCAAAGGCCAGGAACAGTTCCAGGCTCAGCCGTTCACCCTTTGCTCCATCCTCTGCTTTTATTCCCTCCCCCGGCTCCCTCAAGCATCCCTTGAAAGCGAATGGCAATTGAGTTTGCAAGTCCCTATTCATCAAGGAAATTAATTCCTTATGCATAATTCATTTCTTTTGTCAACTTCCACCCCCCCCTCCCCAAATGCATCAGGAGTGGAAGCAGCAACGGGAGTATGGGAACACAAGAGGCTGATGGGGGGGGAAGAAACAGACTCACTATAAGCTGACCAGTCTATGCCCTGTACCAACCTATCACTTCAACCCCCAGCTCACAAGGTGTCCCCATGAGATGGCTGAGGAGGAGAAAGGTCATCACAAAGTTTGAGCTACTGATAAGGAGTGAATTTTCTGGTGGGACAGAGAAGATCCACGGGCTGAAAGTTTGTTCTATATCTATGTTGTTGCCTATGCTCGGAGGTAGTCGAGCTGAAGAAGAGGTCTTGCTGTAGTTGAGCGGCCTCTCAAATGGGAACTGAAAGCCCAAAGAGAGATCCAGGGTTGGCACAGAGCATGGGCACCAGGGTGCCCAGAAGACCAAAGATGGCAGGAGCTCTGAAGGCATGAAATCACAGCACTCTGGTCCCTGAATCAAAGGATATGGCAGGCTTTCTGTCCTCCTCAGAGCAGGTTATGCTGGCCTTGTGCTGCACTGGATGGACACTTCCTTCAACAGCTATCCACTCCAGGTCCAGAGTGAACTATCCAGGCTTCACCATACGTCTCATCTGTAAAGAGGCATCCATCCACCTGGGTTATTTATGGAGCCATGTCAGAACCCTGCTGACTGCAGAAGCTTTGCAGATACTGCAACCTCAAGTCTGGAAGGAAGCCTGGAGGTAACACTCACACCTTGTCAGCTCTTGGAAGGACAACCCAGGAAGATAAACCCAGTTGCAAGAGGAAGAGTTGGCTAGAGGTGAGCCATGCCCACACTTGGAGAAGACTCTGAACCTCCAGATCCTCCCAGTGTCAAGATAGGCCCTTGCCACCAGCAGCACCCAGTCTTATTTCCCTGCGGCTCTCATGGTGCACCAAGAGCTGAGATACTGCCCGCTCCACCTTGCTCCTTCCCAAGGCAAGGAAATACAGGCTTGCCCTAGCATCGGCAAAGCCCAGCTTGGACACTGGGGACACCATTGCTGAAACTCAGACCAGAAGTACTGGGGCCATGCGCAACACCATAGCCCCAGCAGAACACTGCTGGTCCCAGCAGGATCAGGCACAACAGCAGCTTGGCCAACAGAGCTCAATTTACCGCTGACCTATTGACATTTACACTCGCATGCAGCTGGTAAACCACCTTCAGATACCTGACCAAAAAAGACCATGGCACTTGGCCCATGCTGCTAATCCCCAAACTTGAGGAGAAGTTCACACAAAGCACTCACACCCACATACCATCACCTCCCACCCTGCAAGCTGGGAAACCCCATATAAATAAAGCTTAATTGCTGCTACTCCAACACAGCACACACAGGCAAAGCGCGCAGTAGCCAAACAGCAAAGCCTTGGGATTTCCCGACTCCTCCACAGACTAGACCCTCCAGCCAATGTCCAACCAAAGTCAACATGACCATCACCTTACCTGCAAACCTGGCATCTTTTGTGAACAAATTTCTTCCTCTGCTAGGGAGAGGAAGGCAAAGGTGAATTTGTTTACTGCTTCTGTGCTCATTACTTGCAATGGCACTAAACAAAAGGGGAAAACAAAAGGGGAAAATTAAGCGATGAGCTGAGATGCTACTACCATCTCCAACGCTCCGCAGAGGGGACACAGCCCTGGCTGTATCCCACCCCGTCCCACAGAACTAAAGGTAGCGGTTCATGCTGTTCTCTGTACTAAACTTGGACAGTAAGTAATGCCACCTTGTCACGAGGGTACAGAGAGCGTTTGCAACGCCCCATTTAACTGCACTGTACTCCTATCCACAGGCTTCATCAGCATATTTCAGCAGTGCCTTGATGGATGAAGATAGATGGGAGAACATCATCCTTGGTGAAATCACTGTTTTATCAAGGTTAAACCATCCTCACGCTGCACCACCTCCTTTTGTTGCTTCGTTTCCAATCACAAAATTAGCAGCAGACATAACGCACATTTGCACAGACCCCGTTCCTCTTTCTCCAGCTCATCTCTCCCTTCTGCAGCATGGGGAAGGAGGGGAAGAATTGGGAGACCTCTCCCATGTCCATGCCTAAGTCCCTTCAGGTCTGTGGACACAATGAAAGCCAAAATCCATACGGATTTCATAAAGTTGTCTCTGTGGCACGAAGGGCTGCTGAAAGCACAGCTATGTTGTCATCAGAACTCTCCAACAGCTCCTGCTAAAGCCAAGAACCACCAGCCCTGCTCTTTTCACCTGCTGGGCACTTTTCTGTGGGCTGAGAGTTAAAGCCATGGTGAGAAGAGGACAAGGAAGGAAAGCAGGAGGCAGGTAGGCTTTTGGTGGAGCCATATGGCCTCATGATGAAGACACCAAGGGGAATAGGATGCATGAGAGCAGCAGCACAATAAATGACATTTCTCCATTGTAAGTCTGGGTGGATGTGGGTGGGAAAGCCTGGGCAATTTGAGGAAAAGGGCAACAGAGCCAGGGAAGAAGGGGAAGGGCTGTTATCTCCAGGTCAGAAGTTCAACCCAGTCCAGGTCAGCAGTGACAGAAAGCTCTTGCCTTCTGACACCTCTCCAGCAGCCAGCTGGGCAGGTTGACGGATGCCCCTGTGGCTCCCAGCCCAGCACTCCCCACATCCCCACCTGGCAGGCCAGGCACATCTCCTTTCACCTCCTCCCGTAAGCTGTCCCCTCCAGACTCAGGGGACATGGCCCACAGCAGTTCTGCTGGGCCACCAGGCCCCCTGCAAACCCCAAGCACACTTAGGAGTTCTATCAAACTCTTTCCACAGAGTCCCTCTGCCAAGGACAGCTTGTCCCCCTGCCCTGGTTTTACCAAAAAGGAGAAATACATGGCCTTGAACACCATCCCTAGCAGATCACCTTGAATCACCCTACTTTTCCAAGATCAGACATCAAATGTTTCCCATGGAGAAAACCTTGCACAGGGTTAACAAGGGCTCATCAGCTGAGGAGCCCTTCTGACTTGGGAGCCCACATCCCATTGGAAAACATAGATCACAGACTCCCAAATCACTTTGACCCAGATTTAGGAGACCTTTCTGGGCTGAGTCACCCCCTGCCCAGAGGCGAGGCCCCAGCAGAGGAGAGCACCTGTTATCCCTGTGGCCTTGAGCCAGGCACTCACTGGAGGAACATGATCTCTGTGACTTGTGAATACATAAGGACAGGCAACCAAGGTGGGCAGCTTTTAGACAGCCCTCAGGACCCCCATCTGTAGTCCCAGGCTCTCAAGCAACTTTTTAAAAACTCTGTACCCCCTTTATAGCACTGTTTGTCTCCACAGGATGCTATTTATTAAGTTACAAAAATATCTCTGGGCCCCGGGGCCAGCCGCCAAATTGTGTGGTCACCATTAAACACAGATGGGTCAGAGTGCCTCCTGCAGGGAGACCTGCTCCAGCCATGGCTTTGCATCCCCATCATGAAAAAGCCAGCCTCGGTGACTATGCTTTCTATCTAACCCATCGCTCCTTGCCTACATATTGCACAAGCCCCCTTGGCACCTTTCAACCAAGGATCAATGGTCTTTTGTACCAAAACCAAAGGGTAAGATGGCATGCAAGATCATTGGCTTTACAGTTGGGGAAACCAAAGCACAGGCAACCATAAGGGCCAGGTCTGGCTCATGAAATGCAGTACTGGCCAGCCCACTTGCTGCAAGCAGCCCTTCCCTCTCCCTCTGCCTTGACTCCTCCCATGCATGCTTTGGACCAGCTCCAGACACAGCAGGCCCAGAGGGTCAGGTCCATGGGAGCTGCCAGCCCTCCTCCTCCTCCTCCAGCAGGAACTCTCCTTTGCTCTTTCGCTAGCAGGGAAAAGCATCCCTGATATGCAGCTGAGCAGCCAACTGACCCTGGCAGGCAGTGACCCAGGAGAAGGTCACTTACCGAGTCCTGCTGCGGTATCTGTTGCCTCTGAATTTACCCTGGCTGCTGAGGGAGCTGAGTATGTGCATACACAGACACCCCAGCTCCTTCAGGGCTGCTTCCCCATGCCAACAAGCACCAGCTACCATCAGGAGCGGGTTGAGCCTTGCCCTGGCTCCCCCCATCCCCTGCTGGCTCCCCCAATCCCTTGTCTGGTGCAGGCAGCTCTCGAGTTTGCAGATACCATCGCAATTAAGTCCGGTGGAGCAGGAGCTCAGACGATATGCTCGCAGGGAAGTTTCCCCTAAGCTCAGCATTCAGCAGTTGGCTCGCACTCCAAAGCACGGCAGTTTATAGCCCTTATAAACACATTTATATAGAAACTGCCTGCTCCTATGCATATAAGGCCAATGCCTTCAGTCTTGGGCAGGCACCAACACGATATTCAGACATAGGGAATAACCTGGCTTCCCAGCGAGCCAAGAACATCCAAAGCTGGACAGAAACCAGCCAGCATCTCTGAAAACCTCTTCAAGAGCTATATATGGATTTTGAACACCAATCTCAGTCCACACTGGGAGAAGAGGCCAGGAGCACTGTGCTGACCAGCACTAAAGGCGCAGCTATAAAAACACATTACCAGAAAACTAAAGAAAGGGCTTAGAGCAGTAACAAGAAAAGCAAAAGGTGGACGTCTCCTTCATTTCACCCCATTCCTAGCACAGAGAGGTAAATGAGAGCACAGATTAAACAGATGCAGCTTTCACTAGATCCTCAAACAAAAGCAAGACTTTCTGCAGTATAAATATGTCATTAAAAAGGCACAGCTCTCAGTAACAGTACTGCAGCAGCCGACATTCACAGTAGCCCATATCTGGCTTAATGAGCAACATCCAGGTTAGAAAGTGCTCAGCACCTGAACCTTTCAGTTTTGCAAGGATCCCAATCCATGCCCAGTAGACAGGACCGGTTTCCCTTCACCCATTTCATACTGGTTGCCTCCAAATATCCTTAGATATCCCACTGCAGGGAGCGGAACATCTTCTCTCACTTGCTACTTCATATGCTACCTCCAAGGAGATACCTTCTTCCTCAGTATCCCCAGGACCCAAATAAAGTGCTCACTCCCATGGCCATCCCAGCTGGTCATACTGCTATACCCATGGCAAACTTGCCCCCTACTCCTAGTAGCAACCAGTTTGCTCCAGACCCATGCAGCTTTCATTAAGAACTCACAGACCATACTCGCTCCAAACTTCTCCACCAGCCCTGACCCGGGCTGTCCTCTGCCACAGAGGTGGCAGCACCTCAACCATGGGGAGCTGGGTGTTTGTCATAAGCAAGGACACTCTGGAAAGCTTTGCTGTCTCACAGACACATCCACTTCCAAGATTCAGGGACATTGGAGCTTTGGTTCCTGGAGACAATTAAGAGAAATAAATCTGGTTGTTGTAGCCCCAGCACTGGAGAAGGAATGATTTTCCCTAGAGCTAATGGAGGTGCTTTTCCTTACATATATATCAGCTGAGATGATGTCCAGGCAGAACATTAAATTAGCCAGCCTCTATTAATTACAGCACTTCTAGAGCTCTTCCCATCCTCCAAGTGCTTTACAAACAGCATTAAATTTCTGTGCATGTTATCTCCTTTCCAAAAAACACCCTGAAGAGCTGGCAAAGCCTTGGAGTGAGTGGTCTCCACCCAGCCTCATGGTCCCCCGCGTGCATTCAGGCTCAAGACCATTGTTTGGAGCTGGATCCAGAGCCTGGCTAATTTATGAGTCATCAAAAGGGCCAGGACTCCCCAGCGAGGTCTGTCCCTGGCCAGTCTCCCACAGGCTGGGACTTACCCCAGCTGTCCTCCCAACCCTGAGGGCTGCTGGCACTCCAACTTCAGCATCTCTGCCTCGCCTCTCTCCCCAGCTGGGGGGAGAGAGGAATTTTTCCCACCATTAAAATTAACAAGATGGGTTTGCAGAGACGAGCTTGCTATAGAGCCCCTCTTGTTCATAGAGTTTGAGGTTGTTTTTAAATTGAGCTGAAGTCCTGTAAGTGCAAAGTTATACCAAGCATTGTTTACTTTACTGCCGAGCAATGAGGAGCAGGGAGGGAAGCAGAGCGCTCCCCTCCTGGCACGCCATACAGCACCCAGCACGCACAGGCACGCAGACGCTGCCTGCAGTTCTCCTCTGCTCCAGTCCAGCAGTGCTCCCTGTGCCAAGAGCTACAGCCTGGAAAATGGCACTTGTGCTAAAGTGCCCGCATTAATCAAATCTTCATTCACACCATCAGAAAGAGAGGGAAAGGCAGAGAGATTCCACCAGCTCCCTGAGCCCAGCCTTCGGTCCACCTGAGCTGTGAAGACGCATGTTCCAGCACTTTGCCAGCCAGTAGCCTCCACATGATGCACCACAACAGTGGAGAAGGGCAGCAAAAGCCTCCGTGTCGCAGCTTTCACAGATTTAAGTGTTCTCAGAAAGAAATGAAAAATTACAACTTTCCAAACTAGATTTAACAGCACAGGCAAGAAGGACCTACAGCAGAAGAGGGTCATGGGATTCCCAGCAAAATCACCAAGCTGTGCTTTGACCTGAGAGACCAACCACAGCTTTCTAACTGGATACCACCACTGAGACCATCAATCCATCATCGACAGCACGCTGTGGAGACAAATTTACCAATAGGAATGGGGACATCATGTGTTGGACCCCCAGGGGCAAGGAACCCACGAGAGCAATTGCTAGACTTAGGGCTACCCATAACACCATCCAAATATAGGGCAACCTCTTCACCACAGTCAGCAGGAACAGAACAGATGCTAACCACACCAGCCACAACCTCATACTGGGAGACCCAATAGCAGACTGTCCCCCCTAACACCCCAAGTCAGGAAGCTGGAATGGGCAGGCAGATACATACAGACTGACCCCTTTTCCAACACTTCAACAAGAGCATCCTCATCGGTTATTCTTCTAACCTGTTTCTGGACACTCATCACAAAGGTGAGCTTACCATCTCCCCAGGTGGATTTACACTTGCACACACAACCTGAAGAAGAGGGTGCTTGAACATTGCATTAATTACTACTTTTCACCTGCCTTTTGGTCATGTATTTATTCTTTCAGTCTGCAAAGAAAGAGTATGTTTGCTGTCCTCTTTGAACTAAAGAGAGCAAGAATCACCTTGATTTTAGTCTGTTCAAGAGCTTAACTCCCATATGCTTCTATCTAGGAAACTGTAAGACAGTCTTGTCCAGGCTTATACAGTTATCAGTGGCACTGGGAAAAAAGTCAAATATAGATCATCTGAAGGCCAAGCGAGTGCTCTGCCAGGTGAATCAAGGGGAAAAGCACTGCACAAAGTACAAAAACAGGGATGGACAGGGATTCCTCTCCCTACCATTTAAATAACCCAAGGTTGCAAGGACAGGAAGAGCTCTTCAAACTACACAGAGCTAAGCACAGCAGCATCATGACCTTCACTGGTTTTCTGCTCATCAGAGAGGAAACAAACACAACAAGCTCCAGTTTCTTCCACTCCTCTGCCTTTTTCTGTTCCCTACAGACCCTCTGGACAACCAGACAAGACAGACCTAATGCTCAAAAGGAAAAGTCAGCTGGAGTGCTGCCCCACCAAGATCTTAAGACAGACCTTAGGTCATACTTATCCCTTCCCTACTGTGAAGGTATGGCAGGAAATGGTACCCTCCTGGCCATGAGAAATGAACCGTGAATCTTAGCAAAATCCTGACACCCTACACATGCCAGCACTCATGGCTTCAGCATCCCTGCTCAAGAAATGGGAAGACACACAGACCACCCTGCCAACATAAACAGCTGGTTTCAGCCCTTCTTCCCTCTGCATTTACAGGGTCTAGGCCACAGGAGGCAGGTCTCTTCCAACAGCCTGTCCCCCCTGAAGCCTCCCAGCTCCATGCCAAGTAGGCTGAGATGGCCACAAGCCTCCCTGAGCAAGGTGCACCACCCTTTGCTCAGCACTTGGAGGCGAGAGGAAGGCAAGTCTATCTGAAGCCACTTTCCAACCAGCCTTAATAAGTTAATGCAGAAATCTTCCCAAAGACTCTGGCTATAGGAGACACTGGTCTCCACTGAATCAAGATCTGTTATGTTGTAATATTATAGATGTAAATTAAAACAGAAAAATCTATCATGCCTCTAATGTAGCCTGATAGCTGAGTGTGTGGATCCATACAAGCAGAAGCACAGAGAGGAAGGGTGATATATGGCAAAGCTGGATGGAGGGTGAAAAGCGTGGCGAGATGAGCCGGAGAATGGTGCAGCCTGCTCTACGCTCCTCAGACCCAAGGGCAAGAGAGGAATAAATGTTGATTAGTGTTGATTTTGTCCGACGAACGCTTGTCGAGTGACAGTTGGACTAAGCTGCTCTGAAAGAGAAGCATTAATCTTGGTCTGGTTTAAGTAGAGTATATTAATTTGTGTCATTTTTACTAAGTCGCACTGAGAAAGGCTTCTTACTGCTTTGCATCTGACTGCTTTGGTGGTTTAGCCTACTTTATTTTTCTTTCCTCCCTTTTCCCCTCCTTCCCCCTTTTAAACAGATACGGCGGCAGCAGCAACATATTCAAATAGCTCAGCAGGAGAGCGGGGGACCAAACGCTTCACTCCTGGATTAAGAAAATAAACTCCCAGGGTGTTGGCATAGCAACAGCATTTCAGAAGAACTGCTATATATTCTGTGATTAATAAATTAACATTTTCTTCATATGGTTGTTCCTCCTTTTTTTTTTCCCTCCTTCCGATGGCAGGAAGGGGAGCAGGAGCGGGGGTGAGCAGCACACAGGGGAAGCTGGCGCCAATGTCCTCACAACCTGAGGATGGGGCCTTAACCAAGCAGGGTGGCAGGGTCTCCTTCCCTCTCCATGCACCCAGACAATGCACAGAGCTTTCTGCACCCTACAGAGGTGCAGGAATATGATGGGAATATGACATCCCATGTGTTGGGGCCAAGGAGAAATGTGCCTCGGGTAGATGGGGATGAGGATACAGCACAGCTGAGGAGGCAGGGATAGGGGTGCAGGCAGCCCTGCCACCAGCAGAGGCTGGAGGTGCTGCTAGTGTTGGAGTTGAATTGGATCTCGTCCCCCTTTCTGCACTGAAAGGACTGGCCAAGGAGCGTGCAACGCACCATGGAGCCCAGTTCAAGAGGGACA